>PVMI01040245.1:320-22502 GCA_008528875.1 Aulacorthum solani | reverse complement strand
TCAAAATAAAATGTTGAAATTGTCATTTTTGAGTTTCTGAAAATAATAGTGATTTAAAATTGTTAAAATTTAATTTATAGTTATTACAACCATTTTAAAAGTCATCACTAATATATTTCTGTTAAGCATTAAAATAGGTTTTACGTTTAAAAAAAAAAAAATAACAAGTCAGGAGATGAGTAAATAATTACCTGGCAAGAAGGGTTAGTGTGTATGAGTATAAATAAGGTGAACATAGTGTATTTTAAATATAATGTATTCCACTATACAATACATAATTCAATGGCTGCGATTAAAAATGTTATAAAACAAAATAAAAATGTTCAAGAAATTCATTTTTATAGTTTTTAAATTTTTTTAAACGTTACACATTGTGAAATTGTGTTAAAAGTTAAAATGTATATTTTTGAAACATCGTGACTTTCGAATAATGTAAGCATTAAATAAATGCATTTAGTTTTTCCAGGTAGTCAAAATATTTTTAGTAGTATGTTTAATATTTTTTCTGACACTTAAAAAGACTTGTGAAAATTTAAAATCATTTTCTTATTTAACATATTATATTAATGATAATATTCTGAATGATGCATTAAAAAAGTCATATTATAATATATTTTACTTAGTGTACAATTTAAATGTGTAGATTAATGTGTAATATGTGTAATTTAATAATGTAGATTTGACTCTTTATATTTGTGCTCTAAAAATGAACTTACAATATTGCAAATAAATATTTATGTTTACTTTACTTAACTATAGTCTGTACTCTTTTTGGCCGCAAAACTTCCCTGCACTTAAATTACCATCAAATGGTATAATAGAGACACCAGTAGTGTACATTTCCCAGTAAGTGTGGAGGTTGTATGAATCAAAAATCGATGTATAATAGTTAATGTAGTAACTGTAATCATGCTGGGGTGACGGTGCGGTGTTATTATTGCGTTTGTAGCAGCGGTTTAAGTGTGGGCTGCTAGAACGATAAACTGTCGCCTAAACTCTGATAGTAAATATTAGTCTACCATATACCTGACACTAGCAAGGCGTTTTTGTTTTTATCGTTTAGAGCATTTATATTTGGCAGAGACATAATATAAACAGTATATTGCATTTCGTGCGACCGTTACATAAAACACTCAGTTGTACGTCGTAAATATTGGCTGGAAATATGACTAACCATTATTTATTTAACGGACGTAAGTATTATGATGACAATATAGTATTAAACCAACGCGAATGAATTCATTTGCTAAAATTTTTTTGAAAATTGAGTACATTACCGTAACTTAAGAAGAAAAAAAAATTAATAACCCATGATCAAGTGTACACACATTAATAAAGGTTATGTCTACTCTTTGAAATCCAATATTGCTTATGGATGTTGACTCATAATATAATAGAGTGATAATTTGAAAACCTATTTTATAAATTATACAAATAGCCAATGGAACTTATGACAAATGTATATGGTGATAATTTGTAAACACATTTTATAAATGTTACAAATAAAGTCATTGCAAATTGATTATGGTCAACGATTGCATTTTTAACCATAAGGTAAGATTAATTGAAATAAATTCTTTATTTAAACTCAATTAAAAGTCCCAACTTTAACAACCTTAACACGAATAATACATCTTCTAAATTCTTAAATATTGATCAATTTAATGTATGGGTAATTATTGAAATGTATAGGTACTTTTAAATATTGTAGATTTAATGTGCATGAGATTAATTATTATCAGTTTATCAGAGAGTTATACTTATATTACTCAGCATTGACGAAATACACAAGATGTTATCATCTATGTTCTAAAATACCAAGTTATTGTAAATAACAATATTATGTATTGTTGTGGTTGTAAATAGAATTATTATACGACATATGTACATAGTATCAATACCATCCACTCAGGACTGATCAAAGTCAACAATGAACATTCAAGTTTCATTAAATAAATTATGTCATGGACTAGACTGATACTAAATTTCATACAAATTTCCGAAAATTGTGAAAATATAATAGTAACCGGTGTAGTCCTCATCGACCTATCGCCTATCATCAGCATGATATAATACAATGAATCACCGGATACACCTTAAAAAGATTTATAGATTAAAGGATAGTCACAAACTGATTTCATCACAGAGATATAATATAGAATAAAAAAGTACGTACAAGGAATACTTGAAAAGCTAATTAATAGTAACTAAATGCAAAACCAATTCTAATACAATATAAGAACGTCAGCACTAGCACTATGCTATCCTATATCCTACAGACTACAACAGAATATGCCGCTTCTCACATTGTCAAGGTCGAGTAATGTCAATTAAGTGAAAATTATTTAAACAAGATTAAACTGATAATAGAGTATTTCACACTAACACATATAGAAAAAAATATAAGTTTTCTTGGGCATAGCCTCACCGGATATAGAGATCTGGTACGATGAGATTTTCATTATAGAATAAACGTTACAGACAAGTAAACAACCCTCCAAGCAACATTGTACATGAAAAAAAACTTCACTAGCGTCTAAAAATTCAACAAAAAAAAAAGGTTTTATTCAAATACCAGATGATTACAAAGACCCCCGGAACACGAAAAGCTAAAAAAATGGAAAGAAAAATACTCAACTCCCATATTGGACACAAAGAATGAATTGGCAAACGAATGATATAGAACTGAATTTAATGAAAAGTACTTAATCGACTAAAACAGGACAAAAAAGATAGCTTTGAAAAAATGTAATATACTGAGAGAAGAAAGTTTTGCTCTAACTGTGAATGCGTGAGATTCAAACAATGAAACATTTTTACATTTTTACGATGTCCCAAAAATTGGTACAGAACTAAGACTGACTTTCAAATAGTGGTCGAAACTATCTAATTGTGGATTATGAATAAAAATCTGACCAACACAAAAGATGAAGAATAAGTATTCATAATATTTTTGAAAATATATTTATGCATGATACTTTTTTTTTTCATCAAAGTATAATCAAATTACAGTTTACTTGAATTTAGTTAGCGCTTAGCCACCCCCTCCCCCAAATAAGAAATTTGAAATTTGATCGTATACAGTTCCATTATATTCTCGATAAATGTTTAATTAGTTTAATATAAATTATTTTTAGGACTAACCTTGTCGGTGTTAGTTGAAGAAGTTTGAGTGGTATGTGTAAGTCTTGCTTCTAAACTTCCACCTAATACTGCGTACCAACTTGACCCAATTTCACCTTGTCTGTACACTGCAATCAGAAAAAATAAAATATTTATTAGATAAAATGACACTTTTAGTTTAACTAATAATCGAGAGAACAGAAAATAATAAAACTTTGTATAATAAAGTGTGCTAACGGCTCACCGATTATTACTTAATACTTAGTTATTGATCAGTTTTTGTAATCAACAAAAAGTTCTTTAAAATAGATTTTGTATTAAATACCTACTATGTTATAGTCATAATATTGTGTTTTATATTATTATTATATACAGCATCTATTTATCTTTTAAAAACAATTTTTTTAAGCAAATGAATAAGTATATTGAAAGTAAAAATATAAAATTAAAACATTAATATGCGTAAGTACTAATTATATTCCATATTTTAACAAATGTAAATTATTAAAATCAATAACTAAAAATTTGTTTTATTCATCGGGATGTCATTTATGAAAGGTTTTTTGGTACAAAAACATATTTATATTTAATTAACTATATATATATATATGCTGAAAAACTAATTTATTACTGCATCTTGTATTCTTTTCTACAAGTATTTTAACCATAGATGTAAAAAAAGACTACTTAGGTACTTCAAACATTGACTATTGAAAATATATATAATTGACTTAGGTGGTAAAATTTGTTTTGGGTTGAAATAATCACCCTATTGTAAACAATAAATATATAATATAGATATTATAATTTAAGAATAGAATATTTTAAATACAAACTTTGAGCAGGCACGTATTCAATGAAAACCGAGGAAGGACGTAGAAATCCTTTGAAATCACGAGTAGCGTATTATTATTATTGTATTATATATGTATATACGAAGTACCTAAGTAATTGCCATACGTATATAATATATGTATATAATATATTATATTACAACACGCCCAGGCGCACTTTACTTGTGGAGAGTGCTTTGCACATAGAATAGAGGTCAGTGTGCACGAGTAGTTGACATTTCAAATCTAAAAACGATCCTTACGTCATATTATATTATATTTATCAGTGTTTATGATAAGTAATAACCATCTATTAGAGGGACATAAAGGATTGTATTTTTTTCTCGATGGTAAGTTAAAAACGTTTTTTCCCTCTCAGACTTGACGGGTTTTTCACAATATATCTCGTATTGTACATAAGTATTAGTAAAAGTATTCATTTTGATTTTTTCTCTTACGTTACCCTAAAGTGAATTTCTTGCTTGGAATATATTATGCAGACATTTTGTAATAAATTCATCAAGTTATATTCGTTTTGGTATGGATTGATTATTTATTTCTAAAAAGAGGATGTATTAAATATTTCAGGCACAGTGGAAATTCCGAAATTTCGACACGCTTCGAGTACATTTTACTGCATCCAATTTCCAATCACTTGCAATATGTGCCGTTTGAAATATTTGAAACGCATTTACTACCTTGGAACGTATTTGGCATGAAAAAAAATACCATCGTAAAATCAATAACTCCTATTTGCTCGAAACCAATATTGTAATAGCTTATAACCCCGATTTATCTAACGAAATGGTTTTAGGTTCAATTTCATTTTTACCATAACAATAACACTTTAAAGACACGTTACGAGTTTTTATATCGATAGCTTTGTACACCTACCAGAGAATTTGGAATGTACAATTTTTTAATTAAAAAAACAACCTACACGTATACTACTACACGTTATATACTGTTAGCTGTAGGTTACACCATTTGTTTTTATTTTCCATAACCGACTGAGAAAATATTGTTAAGGTTTTTCGAATAAATATTTCACGAGTACAAAAGTAAAGCACATTAGGGTAATATCATTAGATGGAACACTACAAGTAGGTAAGGAAACGAGCTTTTACTTTATCATAATTTGGTACATAGACACACAGTAAAAACATTTGTTTAATGTACACAGAAATATCAAACAATTAGGCAAACCTATGATACACATGCACGACACTCAATATCTATTATATAATGTACTTTAATTGTTTGTCAAGTGGAATTACTTTTTACAATATTAAAATTATTTTTTATAATATAAATGAAATGAAAAATATAAATTCATTTAAAATTAAATCTTATTCAATGTATTTTAAAATTAGCATTTATAATACGGGCGAGGAAATACTCAGTCGGCTATGATTTCTATAGCTGTAGAAAGTAATTTATATAAAACAATTCTAATAATGCAAACATTAAAAACAATGGTTTTTATATAAATATGAAGAAATCAAATTTACATACAAACAACAAACTTAATTACCCCTGAATTAAGTTCCACAGACACACTTTGTGATTCTGAGAAGCGAACAGTTGAATATTGGCTAAACAACGGTATGTTTGCTTTTGTCTTGTGGCATTTATAATAACCATATTTCAAAAGATAAAAAAAAATGCCAAAATTCAGTAAATTTCTAAACAGTTAATAAAACATTATTTTTGGACAATCATTTTTTGATTATTATAGTGATTTTTGATACTTAAACATTTATTAATATATGAACAAGAATATATATATATATCATAATATACATCATGACGCATGGAAATCTTGGAATTTTGGACCAAGCTCGGGCTTATCTCAACTTACTACAGTATATAATGTATACATTAAAACAACAATTTTAATTATTAGGTACAAAATAAATAGTGTTAATAATAAAAAATAATCCTGAATGACATTTAAAAAAATAATCATAAAAATAATAAACCTTAATTACACAACACAATAAAAATTTAAAAAATAATTCTTCTAACTTACAAAAGGTATAATTTAAACTTAAAACATACCATTTCAATTGAGTTTTGTATACTATGCTATGCAAATTAAAATATCATATATATTATTTTGTTTTATTGTTAAAATCAACACATAATTTTTAATCCTAAATACTCAATCTTGATACAATTTCTTAATAAAACTCATGACATAACTAATTGTTGATTTTATAGAAGTATTTATAGTTAGTTATAATCA
This sequence comes from Aulacorthum solani, assembly GCA_008528875.1. Taxonomy (NCBI): domain Eukaryota; kingdom Metazoa; phylum Arthropoda; class Insecta; order Hemiptera; family Aphididae; genus Aulacorthum; species Aulacorthum solani. The sequence goes on along the minus strand of PVMI01040245.1, from coordinate 16,298 downwards.
TTTTATAGACCTATTTTATAGACTATTTTACCATAGATATATGTTAACAATAATTATTATAGTACTAAAAAGCATAAATTGTTTTGATGATTATTGTTGTGAATTCAAATTTTAAAGTAAGCATTTAAAATTATGTAACACATTTTTAAAAAAAAGTTTTTTATTTTACATTTCATAATAGTGATTATATAATATAATTATATTATATTATTAAAAATGGGTTTGCATACATATTTTTTTTGAAAAAAATTAAATATTTAGCTTCGCAAAAAAAACTAATAAAACTGCACTGGTTAAGTCTAAGACAGTAAAAAGTGAAAATTAAGTCGATCTATATAGTTTCTATGTTGTTCGTTTATAAACAGAAATAATTTTTTTTTATATTGCCAATATTTTTTAATGATATTATAACTACAAAAACCCTCCACGTAATTCCGTGTAAAAAATGATGAGTTAAAAAAAATCTTTTTAGCGCTACAAAGTTTGATATTAAATCTGGTACTCAATACTGTAATTATTATCAATTTGGCAAGAAATTTTTATAGTGATACAAGCTTTTTTTTATTATTAGCTTTTAGTCAAAGACTATTATAGCTTGCCAATTAAACAGTTTTAATATAATATTAGATAATTCTTAAAATAAACTTACATAATAACAAGAATGATAAGATAATGGTTTGTTCGTTTGCATATGAGGTGATATAAGATTTGGCGGTTAACATAATATAACTTTTTTTTAAATTTTGTTTATAATTTCCCACCCAAGTAAGTTTAGTTGAATACAATTTTATGTCATAACAATTTTATAGTACTATAAATGTTTAATTTTTTTACACTAAGTAACCTGTTTTTTTGGTGTGATGTCACTCTTTTTTAATTCCACTTTATACTACGTTCAAAAAACTACATTTTGTGCCGATAAATATACCTTACCTAACCTAACCTATATTATAGTTATCACGCACAAGTGTATAACATCATGACGGCACTTGAGACCAACTCTTGAATAAAGGTCGCTGCCGTGCGGGACATATTTTGCTCTAGCATTCCCACCACGCATTTCTTGGATCATTGAAGAAATACTGAATAGTTGGCGGTCCGTTTATAAAACTTAGCCACCACGTTTTTAGGATTATTTATTATATTTTTATGAAAGAAGTTTAGATATTTTTACTTCATAACCTCATTTTAGTTTTCAATTTTTAAGAAAGTATGATCTAAACATATATATTTCTGACACATTGATGCATATTTGAAATAAACAGTTTTATAATATTTGTTAATAATCGAACCACTTTGTACAAGAAAATGTACACTGCTTAATTATTGGGAAAACTCTATAGGATATATTACACGTTTGTGAAGCAACTATATTTTTCTTTACTTAACTTGTACCACGATCGTAGAGTTATACAACATTATAATTTTGAAACCATAAGCCGGCGTGATGTGTAGGCAATTTCGGTACATTGAAGTGTAGTAGGTTTATCTTATGTATTATAATAATACGATAACATTTCAATTTATTGAATATGGAAGTATTAATACAATTAATATTATTATTTTTAGTGTAACGAATTGGTTTTTGTAACCCATGGCGCTTTTGTTAAATGTAAATTGTGTTATATTTATATTTTTAATTAATAATAATATATAATATTCAGACTTTCTTATTATTATATTTATCTCAAGACACTCATTTCATTAAATTGTATCACATTAGCTTTAAATTTTAGATAAAGTTATAATAATATACTCATAAGAATAAGTGCAAATAAAGAGATTGAGCTTAGCTTCCCAATACTTTTAATGATAAAAAAAAAAAAAATGATTCAATTGTTTCATAAAATATTAATTAAACCTTTTAAATTCAACTGTAATATTTATTTATTTTTTTAAATTAAATTATTTGACTGTATAGGAAAGACTTTTTTATGGCCTATGTTAATATGAAAAATATTATTAGCTATATGCCTTTATTTGTTTAAAGGGAACAATTTATGTCAGTACATTGGTAAAATTATCATAAACAATTGAACAGTATAATAGTGTATATACTGACACCATATTATTATTTTGAAAAATGAAACTTGAGTATATAAATATTTAATTTGTTGTTTTTTTTTTTGTATATGTTTTTATATTTTTAAGTGAAATATATATATGGGTCTATAATATCAGATGAGGGCTACATTCCACCCGACATAACATTTTAGTCCTAGTTGCGCCATTGCTCATAAGAGCTGACCGAACCACAGCATAGTTTTTTGTATGAATATTTTTTTTGTATAGAGTTTATTTGTATTTTTGTATTTTAGAGGAAGCTTTATATTTGTTCCAAATAAATAACAGCTACATAATAAAAAAAAATTATGTAAGTGAATACGTTTTTGTGTTACCTAATAAATATTTATTAAACAATGTCTATCCATCATAAGTACTATACTTCTATCATTAAGTACTATTAATGGTACTATTCTTTATACCTATATTATAATTTGTGGCAGCTAAATAATATGATATGTTTAATAACAATTACATAAAAATGATTGAAGTAAATTAACATGCCATTTTATTACGGTATTTAAACTTAATAATAAATTATGCTGATAGTATATGTTTAAATCTAAAGTATGGAACCATGCATTATCTAACAAGAAATGTCTTAATAAGTTTAAACATAATATATTTAATAACTATGAACAGTTAATAATATACTGTATTGTAATATACTACACAATTATCTCGGTCTTTTGTGGTTTTTCCTCATTTCGACGAATTGTTAAGCAAAGTTCTTCGCACTGGAAACGCCCAAAGTAGTTCTTTTTTGGTTTGAAGAGTGTAATGAGCGTCACCGGCTCAGATTGAATCAGCTAACGAGTACCAAACACTCAAACGACGAGAAATTGTAAAGCTCTAGGACATTAAGATCATCCAGACTATTGTTTTCAATAATATACCTCATACAATACTTATCCTTAACGGACTTGATGCCACTTTAGTTTTTAAAGCTTCAAAACACTATAAATTGCACCTTACCATCCGAAGGCTTAACATTTGGACGGAAGATTTATTTCGTATCTTTCTAAATGCAGTATAATTTACACAGATATAAAACAAAACATAAGTATCTGGGTATATAAAAGAATCGCAATTTTAGTGTACTGTTCAAAGTAATCTAAAGTATGATCAACATCTAATTTCAAATAAAATTGTATGATGTATTGTAAGTAATTTCTATTATAATAAAAAAAAAGTTTCTTTTTCGCTGCATAGAAGTATCTGAATAAAAAATATGTATTGTTAAGACCAAAAAAAAACACAGATCAGTATGAGTTTTCACAAATTACGTGTAAAAATATATGTTTTAAATTCATCACTACGATTTATAATTTATATAATAGTAGAACATCTAACTAGACTATACAGGTAATTATTTTTGGCATCCGTTAATATTCCATTGGTGTAATAACAGTATTATTGGTTCAACTAATAAAGTTATTGAGCTTATGATTAGGTTATTGATAAATTTTTGTCATGTCATATATTCTGAGGACTAAACTACTGTTACCAGCAAACATAATTTCTTAGAGTTATAGCAGGTTGGGTATTTTAGGATTAATTTAGATATAAAATGTTTATCAAAACTACCGACAGAAAACATTATTTTAATAATGTTTAAATTAGAAATCATTATATTCATTGTATAGGTAAAAACTTTAAGTACAAAGTGGAGCAGAGAAAACACAAATTTAAAAAATAGGTTTTTCTGATTATGGTTTAAGATAAAAATTATTATTGATTATTGTTATTTTAACAAATAAAAACAATGCGCCATTTAGTAAACATGTATTTGTTGTTAAATAACACGCTTTTGCGGTAAATAATCGTTTACAAAAATAACCACAAATATGTGGTGCCTGCATGCATTTATTTTGTTGTTAATTTTAACCTAAGAATGCTCCAGTAACCCAGTAAAGCGATTATGTAAAAGACAGCGGTCATCATTAAGAAATATTTTTATTAAATAAATGGCATAACGTATAACCTATACCTATTGTACTATAATATATTAAAAATTAATTTGTTTTTTTTAAATTTTAAATTTAACTCTATTAATTGAAAGTTAGAGTGTCTCACTGTATATTTTATAAATAATTTAAATAACTTTTTTAAATTCTTAATAAGTATCAGCTAGACCGTAATCAACGACAGTAATTGTAATTTGTAACTTTTCACCTGTAAAATCACTAAACGCAGGACCGATCGTGAGTACTTCAGACACGAAGTCGAAAAATAACTTAGATGTTTCTTTGATTTTGATCTACCATTCGCCTAACCACATCGTTTGACAGGTTTCATTCACCAGAACACGATTCAATGATCGTTTCTAAAAGAGCACACATTTACAGTACAGTCAATTTGTTTTAAGATGTAATGATTTCTATACTCTCTGTTAAAGGTTTCACTATTTAACTCTGAAAGTTGTACTTATCTGGTGGAAATTAGATCTAGTTTGTGCTTTGGGATCAAAAGTAAAATAATTCTAGTGCTTTTTAAATAATCGGGAAAACTAAAAAATAATCAAGACAAAAACGGTAAAATATTTTGGCAGACATTTGCATTTTCAATTTAGTTGTGATAAATGTTTTACTCGTCAATAAAACAACTGAAACAATGATGACATTTTTTTAAATTTATATTTTACGAAATAAGTCAAAACACGACGATAACATTATGCAATTTATTTTGTATTCAATATATTATAAAATGTTTAACTTTTATAGCTTAGGATTAAAAATTGAATACAAGGCACCCTCATCATACATTTTCTTACTGATACCTAAAAATCAAAAATACATATGCTGCACAATTTATTTTTATACACATTTGAAGTATTTTGAACTTCAAAGTTTAATTTCCCACAATTATTTAAACTAAAAACAACATTCACATATAATATACAACACGGTGACTTTTTCAAATCGTTTCAAATTTGAAGCTATCACTTATTTATACAACGGACCAATGTATACCTTTCAACTGTACTTCGGCATTGGCTCAAATGTTAATAACACTATAACTATAAGATTTAAGTTGGTATACTACTACTATAATTATTAATAACATAATTAATACGGTATTAGGTACAACCCGTGATGGTGTCTCTATAAGTCTTAAGTACAAATTGATTTCCAGACTATTAATCGTTTGCTTAGGTACCCATAAAAAAATGACTTAGAAAAACAAAATCAAAAAAGTTTTGAAATCATATGTTGATCACTTGTATCTTAATATTAATATTAAAATACAAACGTCACATAGCTAGTTAAATGTTTGTACAATTTAACGGCATTGAATACATATTTAGATAATAGTAATGGATATTATGTCTATTATTGAGCTTCCATAACAATAACTTTTTTCTGGTTGGATTAAACCAGAACTTTCATTTTGCTTTTAATAGTCCTTGAAAAATACATTCGAAAAATAACAAATGAATGAATATTTCTGAATAATGAAAAAAATTATTTTCATTTTTCAGACTAATTATTTATAATTTGTTTGAACTTGTTCTTGTAGCTGTGTGTTATTGTTCACAATACCTACTAATTATCTAAGTACCATAGAAACAGGAACCCCTCATAAGCAAATATTATGTATTTAATATGTATATGTTTTTTTTGAGAGTAAGTTTTTTAATACTGTAACCTCACTGTCTGTGGATTAATTTTATTTTATAAAATTAAATATTTGTATATATTCATAAATTCTTCTTTAAAAAAAGGTATTCAAATATGTTTTTATCACTTTGTACGTGCTTTGAACATGGTGTGGATTGAATGACAATATATAAATAAAACACATGTACTTATCTATGATTTTTAATTATGCAATATTAGCTTACTTTGAGTGCAAAATTATTTTGTTAAATAAATATAATCAGCAGACATAAATAGAAAATAAAGTATATAAGGACTAGAACGTTACAAACAACGATTTAGATGCTGGTTTCCAATATCTGACCCTGTGAGTACTCACATTAATTTTTAGAATATTTATTACTTCATAAATGCAGGGCTTTTCACCTGAATCAATACCCGAGCCTTGTGCGGCCGTAACAGACCTCAAAACAACCAAGTAAATGATTCGAGTGCAATTCCCAGTTTATAATCGATTATAATAGATCGTGATCAAGACTAGTCAATAAACAACGAATCCATAGAGTTAATTATTCATAAATTTAATTTTTATTAAACGGTAAAATAATTAATGAAAATCTTTAATAGTTTAATTCTAACAATTACATTGGTTTACGTACCTTTTATATTTTATAATTAACATTAAAATTTGTATTCATCAGTCTGAACACGTATATACTCTTAAAAATATCAAACACTTTCGTCAATCAAGTCAAGAAAAATATATTTATAAAAGAGAAAAACTGTAAAACAAGAAAAAAAAGGGGAAGTAGATAATAACCACTCTGCTGTACATAAGGTGTCAAATGTATCTCATCATTGAAGCATATTGAATTAATTTTTATCGAAAACATTGTCAAATACTTGCGTAATTCCACTTTTTCCATAATTTGTTTTTGTATTTCCTTATTATTTTGAAAAATACTACAGATTTTTAAATTTTTACTCCCAAAGAACTAAAAAGATCCAATTTTCAATAAAAAATTAACCCCTCAAAGTTGAAAAAATCCCATCAAAAAATTGAAAACCCAATCATATTGTTAAATCAATACTTTCATCGCTCTGCTCTGAACCTAATAATAAATATTTTTTTTAAAAGAATCAAAAAAAAAAAAAAATATTAAGGTAAAGGTAAAAAATTCTCCATTTTATATCTCATTAAAATAAGGATTATCTCATCTTATACTATTTTTATGATATCGATTTAATTGTTTTATAGTTTTATAAAAGGTAACAATTTTATAAATATTATTGTGTGACAGAAATGACTTTATTCTACATTTTCGTAGTAGTTAAAAAAATACTGTTAAAATATGCACTTTGTTTATTAAAACAATTTTCGTAATTTAAAAACAATCTTCAATTTTTTAAGCACCATACATTTTAATAATAATAAAAAAAAAATGAACCAAGAAACATGTTCAATCACATAGAAAGGAATGTTGTCAAGTAATAGTTTCAGAGTTTCGAAATAAAAGTTATTTTTTTGCCAAAAATAATTTTAACAGTTTTAAGTTTTTTTTTTTCTTTTACAAATATTAATTCTTATTAAACTTTACTATCTGAATTCCTTCTAAGATTATTCACTGCAGATTTAATTAAAAACAAACAGATTAACTCGACTGAGTAAAAAAAAAATACTCAGCAGTAGATCTATATATNNTATATACGTACATAAGGAAAGAATACTTGTACCGATCGATACGCCATCATACATTAAATAGATTACTTAAATCGTCTGCTTACTCTTTGTGTTCAGACTATATTAGTATAATATAATATAATATAATATATTATTATGTGGCCAACTTATATCTGTTGCCACGGAAACGCGCGCAAACGGCACACTATAATTTAATATTATACTGATGAGTGTTGCAGTATCGAATTGCAATGCATATGGCACATAATATATTTGGACGCTTATTGTGACATTGTGTAATATCTCCATAGTTGTTACAAATCGTAGTAGGAATCGTATACAGTTGAAACTTGAAACGCATATTACCTACGTATAAAATATAAATCAACTTAACTTAAATTATTTTTTTAAAAGAATTTGCATATATACAAATACAAATATAATATAGTACATATCTCGGGTGCCTTATATAGGTATGTCTACAGTTTAAATGGTTAATCATTTAGATTTTAGATGATAGTATTTCGACGAAAAGAAATATTGATATAATATGTAATACTACTTATGGTTAATAACTAATACCACTAACTGACCAAAATATTAGGATTTTTTAACCTTTAATAATATGCTTAAAATGGATGAGTCTAAATTATACAGATCATACCTAACCAAACCAGTAGTAGTATAAGTATCGAGCAGGGCAATATTACAAAACGCGTAAACAGATTTAGTCTCTTAAATATTTTACCTACGATGAATAATGTATTACCAACCGTATTGAAGATATTATGGTCTATAATTTTTGGTAAAACTTTATGAGCTGTAAAATTAATAGTTTTGGTAATATTTTATGAAAACCAGAAAATGTAACTTAAAATTCAACATGGCAGACATGCACCTTTTTGGGCTGTGAACCTCGAGGGTGGGTGATTTTTTTTGTTTAGTTAGGACTTTTTGTCGTAACGTCTTGCCAAAGATAAAAATGTCCTTGATTTTTTTTTTAAAGCTATAAGGTTTATTTTGTATACACCTTCCCTGCAGGACCACCAATAAAAAATGCTATTTAAAAATCGATGTTTCAGAGCCCAAATTACCATGAATATAATATACAGCACTAATATAACGTGACCACTGATGGATAAAAATGTTAGATTTTAAGCCACTTCCACTACTACTTAAAACTATAAAATTCAATATTACAGTCTACAGTGATGATGTGATGTATCGTAATTCGTGATCGATTTCATGATATTATTATGAAGGCTTAATATATTTCAGATAGAGGTTGGAGGCGTTAAGATAATTATATACAGAACAATATGGTATTTACTATTTAGTATTTACATAATATTATGCTACGGCTATGGCTATAGGTAGTTGTTTAATTTACGAGTTTTTTTTATTGTATTTATTATTTATTGTTTTTATATTAAAAAAAATCACTTTTGTTTTATTAAAAATGTATAAGACATTAATATTTTTAAAAAGTTAATTGTAGTGCTCTTCTCAACCTTTTTTTACGATGACACCCTAATTTAGAACCATAAAATTGGGGGCACACTAAAAACTAATTAATGGATTTTGGAATAATTAATAATTATTATAAACCTGTATGTTAATTAAAAACGAGACTTCACAATTTTTTTATTATCTGTGTTTATTACCACCAATGTACCACGTCATAATACCGTAATAATATCATAGCGGTTTTTATACTTAGACGTTTGAATACGCACAATATAAATAAACAATTTTTCTGGCAACACTTGTCACGGTAATACGTCACACATCGGTTGAAAAACACTGGTTTATTGAACATACGAATTTATTTGATATTATTATCTAATAAAATACTATCGTTTTGTTAGCAGCAACTCGTATAAAGTTACTTTTCAATAACATTTTTAACATTTTTCAAATTTTTAATATTGTTTTGTTTTTATTGTATATTTGTAATACTTACCTAAAATAATCCCGGACCCAAGTAATGTAGTAGGTGACCTGTGATCAACCCTTAGTGCTTGGGATTAGAACTAAAATGCTCCGATATTAATATATTATAATCAAGGAAACTTGTAATTCCTTTTGAATTTTGTGAACTAGACCGTAAATTAGAAAATGAAAGGTATCGCTTAGTTCTTAACTAGTTTGCTTTTATTACCAATTAATTATACAAAAAAAATCTTAAATACCTATTCCTCGATTTTCTATGACGATATATTGTCTGGTTTACGATAAGATAACCACCCTGCATATAATATACAACATCCGTTCGAGTGGAAGTAAATCACTCGCCGGTGGCGGCGGAAGCGGAAAGAAAACACGGACGGACAGTAGAATGGAGGTGACGGGATGGGAAAAAAATGCAAAGCCTTCTGATTCTTTAAGCTTGTGGCTAAACAAACACCGCGCAGCCGGGAGCTTGAGTCGGGAAGGGCAGGCGAGACGGAAACATAGAAAGGGGGTCATAAATTATGGCCTCTTCTCTGGCCTTTGCAAAACAACTACCGCCGCCGCCACCGCTGGACAAAATGAGGCACGCCGACCGTTCTGCGGCGGCTCTTAACCCAACAGCCTGTGCGCATTACGCATGTGCTTGACGGCGACGTATTTTCGTTTTCCACTGATTCGATATACTACACTGGTAGTTACATAAATATATATATATAAATGTATTATGTCTGTATGTGCATAATATTATGTGTACGCTGATAAAAGCCATTTCATCGTCTCCGTTTGACGCACTGAAACTAAATTTTCATTCCGCGTCAAGAACAGTTTTCCGACGCTATCGTGTACACTAGGCCACGGACCGAAGTTCTATAAAAAAATATTCCGACTTAGTATAATAATATTATTTTGTAATGTACATGTTGAGCAGTGCAGATGCAGTACGTGCGCATAATTCTGCTGAGATGAAAATAATAATAGTTAACCACCATGGTATACTTCATGCAATGAGTGTTGCATGAAATGATATTACATTTTTTAACGTTATTTTAAGTTTTATTATCCCAGCCGTATCATATTTATACCATAGCATGATGCGCTTTGCGAGAATCATATATATATATATATATATATATTTACTTCCAGAGCAATGACAATTTAAAATATATGATGTTTTCGAGAAACCATGGCGAAACGATTTTGAACAATGCGAGAGCGATTTCACGTACTTCACCCACGATCAATATTTTGAATTTGGTTTCGTTTTCGAACACATTTATATACGTTTTAACTCAAACTATATACGAGTTTTATTGTATTATTATAAACGAGGAGTTTGATATTCAGAAATTATGCAACGTAAACATTTGCTCTAATAAAACCCATTCATTCGTTCAAAAATCACAAAAACGATTCAACACGTGAAACCGAAATCCATCACAATACGATGCCGTATCCTAAAATTTTATTTAGTGATTACGAAATGTGACATGTTAAACAACAGTATTAGATTGATAAAGGGCATTGTTTAATATAAAATAATACTTAAGGCTCTAAGCATTCAGCCAAACTCATTAGGCTGAACAAAACAATAAACTATATATACCTACCGCCTAATAATATATTATATTATAGTCTCTCAAATAATATTATACGTATTTCGTATTAATGCAGTTAAAAGGCCGAGTATATAGTATTATGTTCGTGGAATAATAATACATTTGAGGCAGAATAGAATGTATGTTATAGGTTTGCAATTAAAATCCGGAGTATAGGTTTCCTAACATTACAACATTACCACACCATTATTTCATATTAAAACGCGTCAAACACCATGTCATCGAGCTGAAAATTACCACAATCGAGTTAAATTTTAACCGGAACCAAAACTCGTTGTGCAATTACAATTAAGTTTACATTCTGTAGTATCTACTACGTAGTAGTGATTATACGGTAACGGCATTGGTGTAAATAAGTGTACAACCAATTTTGAAGTCGTTCAGTCTATGACATGGACAGCTCACAGCATCGTCATGATATTATGTTATTACACATTAAAAATACATTGTCAGATTCGTTCAGGCAAGGTACAAGAAATTAATCAATACAGATTAACATATTAACATATAATATGTGTGTGTATAGTCATCTTTTACAATACGAATAGACGTATAAAAAAATGAAAATAATTTAATAAGCTTTCTACACCATTCCATACAATTTATATACAATTTTCACAACTCTAAGATTGATTCATAGAATCAATAAAAAAATATCCACATTCTAAACACTTCATTAACAATATCAACTATCAAAATTTTAAAATTTACACAGGAATAAGAAACATCCAACCAGTTACCTGTTAACAGCTTCCATACTTTGTCTGATACTATTAAGTCTTAATTTGAATTTAACCATAAACTATATAACTCTTCTCATCATAATCAGCTCACAATTGAAATGTTATACTCTAATTTAAATTAGGTACATATATTGCTTCCTAGCACAAAGTGTATTTATCTAGAAATATGACCCATTTTCCTTTATGCATCATTTGATGCATAATTATCTTCATCGAGCATATGTAGTTAAAGTGACATTCAGTTGGAATAACACTAGCTGATTCAATAGACTGAACGATAAACCTTTTGAAACAAATTAAATGAAACCCTCGAAGTTCACCTAAAATATCGACTTTGGTGATAGTAAAATTAATTAAATTATTTAATCTACAATAATATTTATGACATAAATCACATTATAATAATATGTCTGTAATTTATTCAATATCTAATTAAACTTATAATTTTATGGCAATAAACGTATCATATTTTATAAAATAATATTTTAAAAATAATGACTATTAGTATATTACTATATTGGTAGGTATATTATGTGTAATTATATGTTTATACATGGTATTAAACTATTAACATTGAAAAAAAAAGTAGGTGGATCACAATTTCATGAGAAGTAGATACAATTTTATTGAACTTAATTGTATGTATTTTAAATGCTTTTTTTTGAAAAATTACAACCTACACCAGTTTTGTAAGATAAGTAATTTATTTTTCACATAGCTATATTGTAAGAAACATAAAAAAAAAATAATAAAACACAGAATAGGTGGCATACAGTTGTGAAAACTTAACGATTTCAAGATTATTAATTATTCAGGTCACGGCACTTGTTTCATTTTAAGACATCTGGGTGAGTTCTCAGGAAGTGAGTTTGAAGATAGATGCTTAACATCTGGTTAGAATTTTATTTGAGTTTCTAAATAATATTGTGGCAGTTTCCAATTTATTCATCAAAATTCAGCTTTCAGCGTTTGGTTTGAGACAAACTGAGGAAGATCAGTAATTAGACAAATACCAATATTTTGGAGAGCTTTAATGATTTTATTATTAGAGTTTTTACCAGAACTCCCCAAATGACAATATATCATAGGTCTATAGTAATTTTAAGGGAGTTTAATAAAGAATAAGTGTAAGGTATATTGTTAAATATAAATGTATAAGTTGTCTTAACTAATTAGGTCGACAGCTTTTTTTCGATTTTCGCACCTATCCTTAAGATATGCCATAGTAAGTTCAAGTGCCACTTCAGTCTAATTAAACCTAGATATTAAACCATTTATGAGATTCAAGGTTCTAGATATTGAATTTAGGTGGACAGATAAAATTTACAAATAAAAACCCGTACTATTTGCAGTGTGTCACATGGCTGTAGATAATCATAAACCAAAAATAAAAGCAAAACAATCAATATAAAACTATGTGATATGCATAAGACTGTACCAAATCACATATAATGTGAATACATTTTATATGATATGCATAAGTTTCAATCCTAACCTTCTTGAAACTCAAACGGAAACTCAAAACACCGAACTTTAAAATGCATACCTATATTTCCGTGCTAAAATATTATAATAAACAACAAACTTTGACATTCAGAAGATGTAATATTATACGACCATCGATCAACACATATATTATACATGGCATAATACTTATAATAGTTTAATACTATTCATACAATTAATAAAATAGACAGGTAGTTATACAATACATAAACTATATTTTAATTCAACAATAAATAACATACTGTTAAATTCGTTTATCGTATATTATTTGTCAATTGCAGAGGCTAAATAAAATAATGATCATTCTTAATGAATAGAATATATACTTCACTTCAGATTACTTGTTATCATTTATGTCACGTCGTTTATTTTAATATCTAAACGGCGTTTCTTATAATCTAACAACTGAGTCTACAATATAATGGATTTACTATGATAGCATATTTAATTGTAACTTTTAATTTTTGTTGACTAATGATAGAAAGATATCTACTGCGTTCGAGAGATATCACGAGACGATGTCTCGTAATTGCATATTGTACATTGAGCCAGGAAACTTAAAGCCCGGAATTAATATTGATATGATTATTTTTTTTTTCGATGTAAAGTCAAGCAGTCCTGTAGCATCATCGATGAAACGGACAAAAAATTATTTTTCACATAATATTGATAAAATACGTTCGTTTTTAAAAGGGAATGCTTTCATCATAGCCCGGTTCCATGTGCAAATTTAATTAAGGCTCAGTAATTTACATGCAGATATTCTTACAAATATTATTTTGACGGGTTTATTTTTATGTAATATGTAGATATTATCTACTTAATGACATTTTTATTGATATTATGATAACATTAATCATGGTTGTGTGCTTAACCTTGTTAGTAATAATATTTTTCTCGTATCAATTTAGATAAAAATAATTAATAACAATTGCATTAATTGATTTATATAAAAAAAATATTTTCAAATTTGTCTTCATTGAAAATGTCTGTAATCTGCAGCTTTATTGTAATCATTACTAAAAATAAATTGATTATTATTTTATTATTCAATCGATTTTTCAAAATCATTGAAAATGGTATTTGGGCGTCCTAAAACCATTCTTCTAATATTTCACGTGAACTCTAAGCTGAGTACAGTCAGGTCTTGATTATGAAATCAGTTGTTCACAAGGTGGTATTATATACTGTCGTTACGAAGGGTTACTGTATAAAACATCTTATCTTAAATTTTTCTTAAAAAAAAGAAAATAGTAATCCAACAAAATATTAAAACAGTTTATAATCATCAATCAGATTTTGTTATATTATAATATCGTTGGGTAAAATCATATACCTACATAAAGGCATGCCTGAAAAATATTTTGTTCCGTTTTGACAAAATATAAATTTTGTACCAACTTACACTATATTTAATAACGTTTTTTGTCTGTTATACGTTATAAAATAGTATGACTGTTTCTGTGTTGTTTGTGAATTCTTTATGATTTTATTATGTGTCGATCGCTCGAAGAACCGTAAATCTGTTGTGTATTCACGTCACAGTTATTTACTTGAAATATAAGAATGTTCTGGGGGAAAAAAAGTTAAACAATAAGTAAACCGGGGATTTGTGTGTTTTTCACATTTAATTGGTTTCGACGGGGCCACTGCAATTCTCTGTCACCGTATAAAAGTTAAGAGATTTTTTAATTGCAGTAAAAACCATACTTATAAGGAATATTGCTTTAAGTTTCAAACTTTTGAAACAAAAATTGTACCATGCATAAATCTTTAAAAAAAAATAACTAGGTAACTTACCTACATATTACTATATGATTATATTATATATTTGTATAGTTATAGAGTAATTTGTTTTACTTTTAATAACACAATTTTATTAATATTATGTAAAAGTAAATTTATAATGTATGTAAAAGTTTTTAAGTGACCTTAAGTAATGGTTTTGAATTACGACAAAATGACTAAAATCGTTATTATTTGTTTGAATATGTAATTTCATAATATCAAATGTCTGCAAGAAAACTGTATTACTTAATCTTACTACATTTGTAAGCTTTTTGACTAATCAAAAAAAAAACTTATTGATATTTATAGAAAAAAATCAAAAAAAAAAATCTAAAATGTTAAATGGTCATATAAAAGGTTTTAAATTTTGATATTTATGTTTATAATTTTATATTTAATATTTTGATTATATCATGTACATTAGGGCACCCGTTATTTTTGAAGTCTTTAAATTTGAATAGTGCCACCCGGGAATTTTTTTCTATTGGTATAAAAATAAGATATACAAAATTTGAGCTTTATATAACATGATTAACAGGCCGAGCTCTAAACTTAAATTTTAGAGAAAATGTGAACATTTTTAGTTTTTTAAATATTATCGCGGAAGTTTTGGTTTTTTCTAAAAACTTATAAGACACTTTTTTGTAGAAATTGTTATTTAATAAAAAAAAGTGCTCTTGTAAATTTTAGTATAAATATTGCATATATTGAAAATTAAATTTTAATATAAGCATTTGGTTAAATTATAAATTATCTAAGGTTATTTATTTGTGAACTACACCAAGAGTAGAAATTTATCAAAAACTACAAATTTTGTTGTAAAAATTCCTTTTTTTTAAATTTTATTTCTTTATTCTTCCCATTTATGATAAAAAAATACTTGTCATTTTTAACTTTTTAACACCACAAAGTATCAACTACGTTCAACTTTATTTTCAATCAAAAAAACATTCTTCGAATTCCAAAAACCGAAGCAGTTTTCTGCTGCAAAAGATGATGACATACAAAAAATAAATAAACAAAAAAAA
>PVMI01040220.1:0-11294 GCA_008528875.1 Aulacorthum solani | reverse complement strand
TTCTATAAACATGTCTTCTGTAGATTCCTCATCGTCACTATCCAATCTTTAAATCCACGACAAATGTATAAAATCAAAATAATATTAATATTTAGACATTAATAAAAGTCGGAACGTACCAACAGTTATACTCAATATTCGAGACCATTCCGCGGAATTCAATATATTTAATAATACATCATAGGCGGCGCCAGATGGACTATACTTGTTAGCTAGTAAATCGAAAGAATCCGAGTTTCGACCCTCGCCGTCGATGATGTTGACACACAAGTACACCATACACGACAGTGCGATATCGACAGTCTACACGAAATAATTATATTGTGGTCACGGCCGAGTTACCATAACGGGTATATTCTTCGGCGGCGGCGGTTACAACAGCTAACCAGTAACCGGTAACCGGTTCCACTGGAGGCCTGAGCATTATTTATATGACATATTATGCTGGTAATAATATAATAGCGCCTACAGGTAACGTTCGTGAAACTTTCATTCTGCAGAACAGTTTCAGACGCTGTCGGAGAGACGAATTATTTCGGATTTACACTCCGTTGCAGTTTTTCTCTCGTTTTAGGTATTATAACTTATATTATTATTATTGTATGAATCATAGTGATGTATAAGTGAAGTTCTTTTCCGTCGTTCTGTTTCTTCTTCAATAAAAATGTATTTTCCAGTACGACGATTTCTTCCCGGAATATAATAAAGAAGTTGGCCAAATAACAACAACAAGACATCGGCGTTGTCGTCGTAAAATCTTTTTTGTTTCCAACGCTGTTTTAATATAACGAGCTCGAGAATAAATAATAATAATCATAAAAAAACACGTTTTCCGTGTTCCGTCAGACAATCAGAATTCATTACCGAGTATACCGACGGTGGTAGCGACTTAGGACAAATAAAATAATACAACATAGAAAACAATTGTGTTGCCAAAGTGGCAGACATGAGACATACCACCATACACGGGTATTTTTTAGGGTTGATACAAAATTAATGAACATTCCGCATTTGGGCCAAAAAAAATTTAAAGAATCAATTTTTGTCAGCAACCCTTTTGCGTCAAATTTACTTCCAACTAAATAATCCACATATTCATGAGTTCATGACTTTCAGGATTATCAAGAATTTCAGACATAAATCTTTGACAAAAAAATTAAGACTTAATTTGAATTGGGAAAAGTTTGGCCAAATATCTATATATTTTAACTACTTTTTATCTTTATAAGCTAAAATTAACCATAGTAGGTAGTATAGTTCTATATATTATAGCGCATTATGGCTGAATAAACTACAAGACGTTATAACATTTCATAGCTGTCTTTAAATTTGATTTACACCGAGTCATTATCGCAAAATGTATGCGCAAGTAAATTTGGCGCAAAAGAGCTGTCGATAAAAACATACCTTTTTTATTTTGGTGCAAAAGAGATGTATACCCTCACCGGTTAATTATTTTTAACGTAAATTACCCAATAATAAACCAAGTATTAATTTGATTATTTGATATCGTTTAACCGTTGAAACAGTTGACGAGGAGTGAAACGCGTTTTTGTGCGATTTGTTCTCTTCATTGTAGTATCATGCACTTACAACTATACCTAGGCAGCGAAAATAAAATATTATATTATTATTATGTACGAGGACGCAGAGGATTCAACCTCGACGGTACGCGCACATTTTACAATATAATACTTTAGTTCATAAGTATACAACAACAATAAAAACGCAAACTGCCATTACATAAATTGTATCGTACGGATCTGCTGTTCTCAACTACACAGTTTCTTATAAGACGTGGCGTCAAGGATTCCGCAAGAAAAAACTAAACCTACCTAATCGTACGGACTCGCTTACACCGTTCGGGATCTCGGCATCTGTTTCCTTACATAAACTATTCATAAACCGGACGCAAAAAGTTTGAAACTGAAATAAATAATTAAACGTTTGAGTACGGGCCACGGATCGGGGCACTAAATGCGTATCAGTGTATACTATATACAGAGTGTAACATAAATACCTGACAGATGTAGTTAACTATGACTACCTATATTATATAAAATGTAAAAAGACCTAAATTCTAATCAATTTTTTTAGATTAACTTCTATGCGCATATTGTTAATCACACTGTATATTATCTACATAAAAACGTAATATATTTTAAAATTTTAAAATAACAAAAGTTATGCCATAATAATATTGGTGAATTATACATGTATCGGTTTTATGTGTATGTTACACCCTGTATAATATATTATAATGTGTCTATTATGGTACCCACGCGATATACGTCTTATATACCCCATCCATATAATATACACGCATGCGCCGTTTGTTTTCGTACAACTATTATATTATTATTATTATCGTCATTATCATTGTAGTACGTATTACATTTTACAAACAGTGAAACCCGTCCAACAAATTATATCGGTCTGCGTAAATTGTTACTATACTCAAACGCATATGCGGCGCCCGGCGGGGTCCGTACAGTACATGTCCCGACGATTAGACTTCGGGAATCCCCGGGGAGTTTTTAAAATTTAAACGGCGACGTTTCACGACCGAGAGTTTCCTCATAATGTGGTTGGTATTTTTTTTTCTCTGTTCACATGAACTATATTATTTATATTGTAACATTGTAATCGGCGATTATAAAAAAAAAAAAAAACATTACTTTAAAGCTAAAGTTTGTTCCGATGGTCATCATCACATAATAACAAAATAATTTTGCTGTTTTATTTTTAATAATTCGGAACCACTTGTTAGCATCATATAAGAGAAACATTGAAAACCTGGCGAAAATGTTCGTTTTTAAGTTGGTCTGTGAAGATGCTAGTAACAGCTGCTAGTACCGATAATACAACGATGTAATATCCACCAACCACGAGAATAGCATCATGACAATTTCGTAGAGTTAGTAATCGTACAACGTATATCAACAATGACTGCATCTAATTACACATTCAAATAAAAAATATGCAAATTGACAGGTAATTACCCTCTCCACGCCGTTACGTCCTTTCGTTTTTCATACAGGTCATTTAACTCTAAAACATACTCGTATAGAGAAGTAAACATATTTTCGAAGCATCGCACGCGTAAATACATAACGATAATTTTCTGAGAAAAGTTTGAATTCAAGAATAGTTTGTACTAAATTAGTCACCAGTTTTCATATTTTATTGATTATACTACTCTTCCAGAATGGTAAAAAGAATAAAAAGTGTACAAGGTGATGAATAAATAAAATTTATTTTTATTAAATTCTGTATTATCACTGCAGTAGTTGTACCCAATGGCCAACGTCAAAATTCCTTAATGAATTATAACTCAGATATATATATATATAGAATATAAGGAAAATTGACGGTGTAGGTGTATGGGAGACCATTTTTTTCGAGTTATTTAAAATAGTTATCGATATGGAATAGAGTATAATATATTATTCTCTTTAACTATACAACAACATTGTTGAGCGCGAGTACGTAATAAATAATAATATAAATCGGAAAAACAATAAAATAATTTTTTAACCCAACTGAGAAATTACATGCAACTTGAACGGTATTTTAGTTTGGATCTAAATATAGAGGGTTTCGTGTATTAAACATTCAAATATAATGTGCATGTAAAAAAACTACGTAGGTGCTAATAGGTATATAGTCCTTATAATATATAAGGATATATATCCTTATATATTATAAGGATTATATATAATATATATCCTATTATAAAAATTTGAACACTAACACAGAAATCATAATTCGTGAATTCTGTCCACACAATCAATATTGGAGAGGATGCTGCGTGGGTTTTCAATGTATACATTTAAACATTATAAAGTATGCCCTAAAAGTTGCGAATCACCCTAATTACCTTCGTGACGAATCAATATATCGAAATGCTGTTTATTCAACAGTAATCTATAAGAATTGTATGCAATAAGATTGGAATTTGTATTGAGTACTGACTACTGTTAAGAACCTACATTTTAATATAATGGTGTATTACGGTCAACTTATGGTGAGGCATGTATTTTTGGGACAAATGGTATAGGTAATGACGTAAATAATAATATGGTTTAACCATACCTAATAATAGATAATACATCATAGGACATTAATATACCTATTATGTCATAATAGTATGAATGTCTCACAGTGTTTCAGTGCTTGTGTCCACAGAAACTAACCAACCGAATATAATTTTGGAAAATTGTTTAACATAAAATGAATGTCAGTATGCAAGACAGAGGTTTCGTATTTTTAAAAAGTTGAATTTATCAACTCATAGAACTGATGTATATATTTGTATTTGATTATCTTTGAATCACTATACTAAATTAAAATGATAAATATTTCGTAAGAGGAAAACTCAACTTTTTTTTAAAAAAAATAGCAATTCTTTATTATAATACTTATAAATACACAACACATTTTGTTAAGATTTGAAAGCAACATATATCCTGTGTTTTGTACTCGATATTCGTACAACTTAGTTACTGCATTAACTCGGTAAAACGTGTAGGTATATTGGATTAAAATGATTATACAATACAAGTAGTAGACATTGCAGATAACTACCCGTGAGTCGTAATTTGCAACGTTTAACTAAAAGTAACATAATATTATTGTGTCACGTTGTCGTAAAAATCGCACACGGAAAAAATCGAAACATCGCGATTTCCAAAACCGATCAAATTATAACCATACTAACTATTAGTTTAACAGTTTAAATATTATCTTTTAAGCTATGGGTATTTGACGACCTTGTGGCACGGCGTCCCCAAGTGCCGTATATACGCGAGGACAATTCAAAATTATTTCACATAAATACATAATATTACCAACAAAAAAAAACGTACCGAAAATAACAGTAAAAACAACAATAAAATAAACTGCCGTTTGTACTCGGCTCGATCGAGTCGTACAACGTTTTTATATTTTATTTATTTTTTACAGTAGATAACGCGATGTAAAAGACGGACGACGACGGTATAGGAGAGGTTATGGACCCCAAGTCCGATAATGCGTCGAAAATAGTCTGTGTGAACGGAGAGCCTGCAGTGGACCGCAAAAACGACATTATAATATATTATGCACATGCACATTGCACATGCGCAAACAAACATAGTACATACGTTTTATATATTATGTGAAACCCCTTCACAGTCTTTCCTTTTTTACCGAGGACTATATATATATATATATATAGACGGCCGCGCAACGACTGTTTAAAGCCCACATACCCACACACACACACTATATATGTGTATTATATTATTATATAATATTATAACAAGCGTGATCCCTTGTCGTGTGTTGATAAATAAATATTATGTTATATTTTATCTCCCACACGCGCCGGTGTTCCGCGGGTCTCTGTGAAGATTTTTGTGAGAAAAGTGATTTCTCTCTGTATACACTTCTCCGAGAAGTGTCGGTGAGCATTGTGTTTGGTGTACAATGCTAACTATTTATGATAGTTGCACGTACACAAAAATTGAAACGCATTTATACTTTACATATTTTTAGCGCTACACCGTACGCACGTCTCGTACATACACAATATAATATAATACCGACAGTCGACACACATAATAATAATATTATAGTATCTATTATAGATACACGCAACACGCGCATTAAGCGTATTATATATTATTAAAATATGCCTACTACGCGTACGCAGGAACGGTATACAAGCGGGCGATGTGTATTGCGGAGTATAGATATAATAAGCTGTAATTGAACGGTTGAGTTTTTTAAGTGGCTATAAAAAGGCACAAAGCACACATGTATATAATTAGAATATTATTATATAAGCTCGGCGGTGCAAAGATAATGAAAAAAAAAATTTGAAAAACAAAAATAAAAAATGCGACGTTGGACGGCTACAACAAATGTTGATAATAAACATACCTATAAGACGCGATGTATCGCATAATATAATATCATAACATTGTTATGTATATACGCTGAGACGACGCGTCATCATAAGGCGTAACTCCTATTCATCGTCGGGACAAGCGTGTGTACAATGGTTATCCGATTATTATATGGGAAGGGAAAAAAACAAAGAAAACGCACTGTGTGACAACACAAAAATTCATCATTAGCACACAAACACAGCACACACACAAAGCGGTTCGCATATCTGTACAACATTGGTGGTGTGCTGGTGGTGCATACTGTACATGGGAATTGTTCGTAGTATACAGAGTAACAATTTAGGCAGCGGCGCATAGAGGTATTTCGATTGAAATGTAGTTCGGAAAACCGGTTATCGCTCTACATGTTTGTACGCGTATGTCATTTTCTATAATATTTAAATGTGAGGGCCTATGTTTTTTACGCTCGCCGTAAGAATATCAAAACAAATCTGAGGCGAATTGAAGATTTCAAAATGTGAACGCGACTCGTCCTCGAGAGAAAACGCGTGGTCGAAAAAATTCATAACACATTACAATTTGCACGCGTACGGGTCCTCTGATCGGATTATTACATTTAGATAGGACGCAGAACAATGCACGATAATATGTATCGCGTGTTCCATACATTACACGTTGCAAACGCGAAACGGCAAGTAAACTATTATTTTCGATTTACGGAGTACGAAATAATTAATCGTTAATCCCGGAAAATATGGTTTAATTTCAATTAATGCAATTCCAGTGTCCGTTGTGGTAGCGTATAATACATTGTATTTTATTGTAATTTATAACGTACTCATGCCGAACCCCTGTTCCGTGCGAATTACGCCAAGAAGTATAAATAATTAACTCATTCGGAATAATAACGATTTGTGAATAAAATCGTGTACATACATACACTGTGGAGACTCGTTAACGTTAATTTGATACTACAATTGAGTGGAATAAAAATATTCGTCAAGGCTTCTTGTGCACTTCTGCATTATAGTAAAATACAAGTTACTCAGTCAAAACAACATTATTGATAATAATATATCATTACTTCAGTAGTGCTATACGCCTATACGGTTCCTAAGGAACTTAGTATAGGTAGGTAGTTTATATTTTATACTTATATTCGGTTTTTAAAACAATTCACGAATTTATGATTATATTTGAACTATGATATTCTATACCTAATATAATAATAATTTTCAATCTCATGAATTGCTCTTAATTAAACATCGTATAAGGTTTTATTTATTTGTTTATAGTTTGTTGTTGTTTTTCAATTGTTTATTTGTATATTTCACCACGCAAGTATGGGTATGGTAGTTATAGTACTTTTTAGACCGCGGATTATAATAATGATTTGACTAGCCCTTGTAACAGGAGAGGAGTGCTCTATAGTACTCTCCTACTATAGGACGCACGCGTTGCCCCTCAAAATCAAACTAGTCTATTGTATTTATGTCATTACTAAGAACCATTATGCTAAATAAAGAGTTGGCCTACCACATACACTCAAATTCAGATTACATTATATTATATTCATTACTTACTGGACGCAATGGAAATGGACCGCGTGGCTATTGTAAAATGCACTCTGAAATGTTCGTCCATGTTCGTGGTCATTTTCGATGATCCACTTGTATTATTTATATGTTCTGGGATCAACTGAAACAATAAAATTGATGTATGATTACTATTATTATTGTTTATAAAAATATTATAGTACGGAAAATGTTTTTTTTTTGGCGGGGTTACCATGGCTAAACGACTAAAAATCTGGATTAGAGTTTTCCTCTTTGACATGACGATAATAATAATATAATAGGCGAAGGAAATATAATGATCGTTAAAAAAAGTACCACAAGTAACACTATTACACTTGTGACCCAGTTACCCGTCTATCTCACCATCGAATGGTACGCACATTACTCCGCGGGTCGAGCGTACTTATACACAATATAATATGTTGTATAAACATGCATCATGTGTGTATACTGTGTAGATATACACATAGGGCATAGAGAAGGAAATGAGATGCCCAGTATACATTCTTATGGTATTGTAGGTGAACCAAACTTACAATACAGGGCTGTTGGTGAAAATTCCAAAAGGAAATAGACACGCGTGTACATTTTTTGAAGAGTTTACTTTCAACTATATTATTATATCTTTGAAGTCCGTGTCCTTGGGCAGAATCGGACACAAAAGAAGTATTCGCGTGATTGGTGTGCGTAAAAAAAGAAAAGAAAATGAGATCACATGATATTTCTTTTCTTTCTATTATATCGTAGACTCTGCACTAGTTGCTAAAAATAATAATGATGATAATATATATATATATATTATATATACATAAACATTCGTTTTGCAGCGAGGCGGTAACGACATTTTGCACTCTCACACAGTCATACTGTTATATTATGATGATATATTAAATGCCACAAATATTGAAACATAAGATTAAACATTCATTTGGTTTCGGTATATCATATCTATCCTGATATATTATGTTATTCGTATAGGATAATATAAAACAAATTATTATAATTTGCAATATGTGTATTGTGTACATTACAAAAATTAATAGTGATGTTCGATTAGGTTGCAATAATCAAAATTTATAATAAATTTTATATTTCACTAACATATTTATAATACGTTTTACTGAAATCCACATTATATTATACACTATTAAAACCGAACTAATAATATTATGTTAACCTCGCCATTCAGTTATGATGCACAGCATCGTTTGAACTTCAGCAACTTCGAATACCTATGTACCTAGTTAAAATATTGTTATTTCGAATATACTGCGAATAGAACTCGATACCTGACTAAATAGTATATAGACTCCCATTAATCAATAGTTCGCTACTGAGACTACTAATTTATTATATAAACAAACACGATCCGATAGAACCTATATCAATGTTGTTCTCTCTATAAAGTATAATGCATATTATATTCTATACTTATATATTATAATGTAGTACGTGTGTATGTAGTCTGTATTATTTCTGTTTGAATTTTGGTTTTGAATATTACGTCGATATAATTACAAAGTTATTTTTGAAAGTAAAAACATATTATACAAGAAATCAACTGCAAGTAAAAACCGTAGAAAACAAATTTCGGAACGTTTGTCGTACGCATTGGACACATTACTTAGAATATTGTTTACGTGTGTCGTGTACCGTCTACTGTCTAGACTTTTAGTCGCGATTACGATGAACGGACGACGGCGACCACCGGTGTCGCGTACGCGTCTTATATTATGACGTATATTATGCTATGTCTATACAAATCGTTAAGTAAATAACAGATAACCTAGTTTCGACGTTTAGCCCTAAACAGCCACACTCTGACATTCACACATCCACATCGTTCAGTTGTATGTGTAGTTTAAAATCTAAAGTGCATCGTGCCTCAGTAACTGTAGTTTATACAAAAACGTATTCTAAAACATTATAAATTTACATTATTCTTGGAATATAATGCTTACAAAAATAAAGAAAATCGTCGAATATATGCGTCCAGGCAGAATTTTGGAAACAGTTTCGTAGCTGTCTTGATCGACTCAATATGATATCAGCTGTCTAATGATTTGTTATGATTCTAAACATTATTATGTTTCATATGCAAGTACAACGGACACTAACCTTACTTGATATTCTCTATTTATAATATATGTATATATATAATACTCACTACCACCACGATTCTACACACTGGTTATCGACGAGGTCAACACATGCCTAACCGGCGTGGCACAAATATTTGTACCCGACCGATAGGAAACACGTCCAAAATAATATAAGGGACCTGCGACGACGAGGGGGAGACGCATTAACTATCGACCCGCCGCCGCCGCCGTTACCGCCGCCGCTGCTGCCAACGCCAGAACGTATATTATTATTATTCTCCCGAACGTTTCACCAAAAAACGAACGGCGTTTCTCCGCGATATATATACGAATACAATATAATATAATACCCTTTCCTCCTACACATGGGAGAAAATGATTGAGAATTTTTTTTTTTATAAATCTGTTTTTTTTTTTATACGTGTATGTTCCAAACCAATTCGAAACGTAATTCAAATCGATTGGAATCGCACATACGCGAAACCCAATAACAATATAAATATTATATTTTGTATTTCGCGCAAACGTGATAAACGAATACTACGATTTTTTCACCCCATATTGTGTAGGTATATATTGTGTAATATATAGGTACACTGTACGGCTTACTCTCAGGATATAAGGTATTCAATACGGCCGTGAATAACAATAATAACAATGACGAGTTGGTTTGATGTGTGTATATAGTTATACATAAAAATAAATACACAGTATATAATACAAATATACACTCGTGACTTATACAAATATATTTACGTGTATTATTGAGCGCTATGCAGTTATCTTTTTGTTGTTAATGCGTTTTCACGACGCTTCTCTGCTTGTACTGCCCAAGTAGGGCGGACTCGAGTTATAATATTTCCATAACACTATCACATACACTATATTATACACTTATTATAATATTGTACAGACCACAGACGTGCTGCAGTTGTTTACGTCGAGTGGTTCATTACCATCTGTGGGCGGAGGCGGCTGCGACGAAGGCATTGCACATTTTTACTATTTTTTTTTTCCCCCGATCGGTCGGAAGCAGCGCGCAACGCACACATAATACCTATTATGTTTATATATTATATAAAATGAGAATAATAATAATAATAATAATAACATATTATATTATATTATATTCGTCGGCTGGGGAATCGTCTGCTTTTTTTTAATCCGACGCGTATTTTTTACAGCGGAAGTACGGTATATTATATGGGTTATAGGCTAAATTGTATAATATATTTGAATGAATCGCACTCTCGGAAAGTCATAATATAATGAAAGTACGTAATGATAGTATAGATTTCTACTGTACTACAAGTTAAAACACATAATCATGTGTATTATGAATTGTAATATGCGTTAGCGTTACTCCAAACTTCAATATTCGATAATTGGACGTACAATATTATTAAGACTGATGCACCGACGTATATATTTTCTTCGGGACGCCGATTTCTCGAACAAATTATATTTATTATAGTAAATTAAAATAATATGATGTTACCGGCAATAATAATAATGCATAGTTATAAGTACCGTCAATAATAAAATTGCCTTTTTGAGTAGTAATTAATATTATCTATTTCCTAGTCATTTTTGAAAATGTCTAATGAATGTAAGAAAAAATATGACTAAGATTTCTAAAAATATGAATAATAAACATCGAAATTATGATCTATGACCGATGAATGTGATGTTTGTATAGATAATGTGATAATAATGAATAA
>PVMI01040195.1:0-15629 GCA_008528875.1 Aulacorthum solani | reverse complement strand
AGGTTCTTATTTGACAAACAAGTTTGTATAGTTACATGAGTACATAACACTTTTTATGTAGTGCGAAAATTCTCATAAATTTGAAAATATGGTCTTTAAGTAGGTACATATATTTCAAAAATCAGATTTTAAATAACTACATTAGTGAAGAAAAAAGAGATGAGCATGATTGGTGTGAATCACTCTGTATAAGTGTTTTCTATTTATCAATATACAGTGTACATTGTACACCGACCGTTTTCAGAACGAAGTTCGATATAATATACACTTATAAGTACCTATAGGTGCGATATTGTAATGACTTGCGTGTGATATATTGTGTGTAGGTAAGTGACTTTTCTTGTATCACTACGTACCATGCAATTTTGGATCCTGTTTCCTTAGAATTTATATAATTCCCTAAACTTGAAACAAATTTCTGATATCAGATTTCAAAAATCCGGGGCCGCTTTAAAGTAACACAACATTTATAATAATTTATTTTCGATCACCTAGCTTTATTTGGCTTTATATAAATATTTTAAAGAACCTATATTGGCTAAAACTATGCTCCCTTAAAACTCCCACTACAAATCTCCATCTATGGACTCATAACTCATAAGTCATAACATAAAGACAATATAATTATAATTTAGGTATAATATGTTGACGGCTCGGCGCACACTGCGTATATTGTGTAATTTTTACACATTACACATTTACATGAAGCACTGAAGGAAAACAAACATCAAATGATATAACTATGGTTACGGAACCATATTGTCAATGTATTGTATTCTTAAGTCGTCTACTAGTCTGTATATATAGTTTTATTACATCCCTATACCTGCTCGTCGCTCGATGAATAGGTTGATATAGGTACCTACCGTGATGTGTACAATGCAAGTATAATAGGTATGTATAAACTGTACTCATCACTATGGTTTAGAAACTTGTTCGTCGAGTTTTTCCCAAGTTTAAAATTAAATGGGTACCTATATAATAGTATTTTGAAAATGTATTTAATTCACTGGTGCTTATAATTAAGTACTTGGATATGATTTCCGGACTCAAATTATTGTACCCTTGGCGTAAAGTTTTTGACGTTTTTGACCTTTTGTCTATAACAATTTAGAACCTCATACGAAACTAAACTACCTACTAAAAACAATTTCACTTCTTTCAAACTAACTAAATAAATATATAGTTAACATTTTTGTCTTAATGACGTGTCTGCACATAAAAATATTAAAACTACATATTATACTCGATTTTTTTTTTGTAAGCATTTAAAGTTCAATTTTCGACAACATTCATCAAAATCCCAAAAATTATCAATCATTGTAATTAAAAAATTATAAAAAGTTCAGTTTTTATAACTAAGGTTTGAAAATTTAAAACAAAGATTCTAATAAATAGTCCATACTGTAACCAAAAAATGTATAAAATATATATACACAGTTACTTTTTACAGACATTTTAAATTCAAATTTGGACGAAATTACATATTAAAATCAATATTAACGATTTTGGTTATTTTGTTGAACTTTAAAAATATTATTCGTGGATATATCAATATAAAACTGAAAAATAAAAAAATAAAAATATGGCCTACCTATCTATACAATCTACAGTTTAATATTACCCACGATTTAAGATAATATATCTTATTCCGTGTCTTAAATCGTGATATAGCTACCGTATAATAACAATATCAATATAATTTAAAATATATAAGACTGACATACTGCCTCCGCTCAGAATCGTTTTTCGTATACAATGATTTTATATCAATTAATTCAAATTTAATACTTCCGTTACAGCATAGAACAATGGTTACAGCGATCCATCTGGACACCTATAGGAGAGGGGGTGGTATATACACTTGCCCAATTTACTTTCGTCTTGTTGGATGTAATATTTTTTCCTTAAAGCACTTGCGCCCAATCGTATGCAATATTAATTTGTTAACTTTTCAAAAACATTGTTTTTTTAAATATAATCTATAATAGATTATGGATGTATAATAAAATAAAACAACTCATTTAAATGTGGAGAAAACGTTTTCCTTTTTCGTAACAGCGTGGTCACAGATTAGACTATTTTTCTGGTATCTATAATATTAGTAATAATACATTAATACCTGCTTATGTTCTTTGTTTCCGTTTTCAATGATTAAAATATCAAGATAACACGGCGTCCTAAATAGGCTATTCAGCTACATCACTGTAATGAGTACAATTTTGATATTTACACACAGGTGAATCCATTATTAGGTATTTTACCTGTCCTATGGGCTATTATAAATAATAGATTTAAACACAATTTGGAGTATTATGTCCTTCTTATGCCACATTGGAAAAGTAGTTGAGTAAGCCCAGCGTATTAATTAATAAGTCATGCTTAACACATAATGTTTTCTTAAGTCAAGGAAAAAAATATAATGCTTAAAATATCTCATCCTAATAATTATTATAAATAAAATGCCCGGTTTTAATATTAATGGATTTGCTGTTGGCATATTATTTACATTTTACACAAATACCACACTTGTTACTAGAAAACTATGTATGATTATTTAAATAATCAATGACCTTACCTTAATAACATACCTTTGAAATTGTAAGAGTTGGTACGATGGGTACTAATCTATAGATTCCTCATATTTCACTATCAATTTAAAAGACATAATAACAGCTTTTCTTATAATTAAAACTTAGATAGAAATTTGTTAGAAAAATTGAAATCAAATTTAATTGATGTGTTAAAAAGAACAAGTGATAACAAAATAAGTACACAGATTTTATTCAAATAAAACTTGATAAACCATTTAGGCATCAACGTAATATAAGATTTTTTTATTATAAGGATTTTCTGGATCAAGTTAGACCATTTCGTAGGATTTATTGAATCAACAAAAACAATCATTATTTTATTTAGACATTTTTATTAATTAGTCGTAATTTATTTATTCAATTTATTTGTATATCTTCTGAAATATCATAACCAACAGTAATATTATAAAATTACTTATTTTTTTAATGTATCAATTAAAATAATAAGAATGGGAATTTAATATCTATACAATTAAAGGAAGTTTTAATTAATATTTGACACAAAGAGAATAATTATTAGAATATTAGCTTATTAAAAATTCTGAGTAAATCATGTTAAAATAATCATATAATTTTGTTTTTTTACAAATAAAAATTATTATCATTTATAAACAATGACAACAGGTAGTAATTGTTTATTAAAATGTCTCAAACAGAAATCTTATTTTTAATAAAAATACAATACATTACTTCTTCATAGGAATTTCGAAGCATTACAAAATTAATAAACTTTTCTAAAATAACTTTTGTCTTTAACTAATACTTATCTACATCTACTACCTTTTGTAGTGAAAAAAAAAACCATGTCGCAATAATATTTTTATTTATTATTTATTTTGGACAAATACATTTATATATCTAACACAGTAAATAAAATAAATTCAATCAAATTATTTTTGCAGATATAGCAGAATAAAATGTGCTATTTATGTAACTAGTTTAGGTCATAATTCATTATTGAGGATGTTCTATAACATAAAAATTAATAAAAATTCAAATACTTTCAGTATTAGGTTAAATTAATTGCAATTAAAATTCTCTTCTATGATATTTGTCTGGTTCCATGAAAGAAGTAACCACAACTCTGTTGTTGAACTTTCTGCCAGCTAAAGCGTGTTGTGCTTTCTGACATTCGGGAATAGCATTAAACTCTATAAACACCTAAAAGATAACATTTGTCTATTATATTTGTTTTTTTTAGAAATTAATAAAATACAAAAGTAATACTTTTCCACATCCAGGCACATCAATTCCTTCAATAGGTCGTGGAATTTCTAGTGACCGAACCACTCCATATTTATTACACTCTTCACGAATATCTTCCAAGATATCTTCATATTCTTCTTCATCTTTAAGTTCATCAGGAGTTACCATGTTCAACAAACATAAAACCTGCAAATAATTTTAAGCATTTCATAAATAATTTTACTTTATATGTTACTAAAAAAAAACATTTACCTCGGTTGGAGGTCCAGCACTTCCAACAACTGTAAGTCCAGGAACTTGAATTGTAACAGGTGCTTGTCCAAGTCCAGGATTTTTAGCTCCAATACTGGCCCTTTGCACGATTAATTTTTTTTCTCCTAGTTGCATACCATTCAAACCAGCAATGGCCTAAACTTACAAAAGTCCAATAATTAATCTTCCTTGTAAACATAATTTAAAAAATACTATTTGAATATTGAGTGAAGTATCTTACCTGATCTGTCATCACAACATCAGCATACTCACAGAAAGCATAACCCTTACTTAAGCCAGTGGCAGCATCCTTGACCAAATTGAATGCTTTTAATTGACCAAACGATGTAAGTAGCTCTTTCACCTATCATAATGGACATAATTAATTTCAAACCTATTATATTCCATACTTCTGCTGGATGCTAATTAACCTTTAGTAGTATTTGTTTAGGGCTCACATACGGTTATTGGCTTAATTAAGAAAATAATAGAGAATGAACTTTGTGCAATTTAAAAATTAAAGGATCAAATATTTTAAAGATTATAAAACATACATTTAAAAATATATTTGAACACTTATACATTCCAAATATCTAAGTATAATATATATTAAACCAAAATTAAATTTAAACAGTTTATAAAACACTGAACTAAATTATAATACATTTTTTGTTTTATATTCTTTTAATTTACCTGTTTTATAACCGTTCTTTATGCTTCATCATAAAATTGCAATATATTAATAAACCAAACTTAATAATAAATATACATTAAGGTGAACTTTTTTTTCCAACTAATTTGGATTATATTAATATAATAAGACAGATTTTACATTTGAGCAGTCCATAATTTGTATGTATATTCAATAGTATTATTTCCCAAGTACATTAAATAAATTTTTTTATCATCAAAAATTCTCCAATCGCCGTTTTGGAATTTATAGATACTAAAAACAATTAATATCAGTTCATTAATGTATTAATATTAATATTTGAAATTTACCTCATGATTTTTTTAATAAAACTAATAATTTAATTATATTATTAGAAGTTATAATAAACTGGTTTTGATACTTTAAATATGTATGTTTGTACTTAATATGACATAAAGATAGGATTTTAGATTTATTCTTATTAGTTATTAGGTGCTTACATTATTCAAGAAAACATATAGAACGGTTTAGTTCCTATGAAACATAAACAATAATTACCAATGTAATATTCCGAAACACCACTTGCCTGTATGTCGATTTGGACAAGGCGATCGAGGAAGCAGTCGTATCAGAGTTTCATTTTCAACCAAGTACCCTAGCTAGGGGCAAGGGGTATAGCAGAGGAACAATTATTAGCTTTAGACTCTTTCATTGAAATTTCTAAAAGTTTTTTTTTAACACTTTTTACTTACATTTGTTTTCAGACAGAAAGAAAAGTAAATGTATCGCAAGCATAATGAAAAGTCAATAAAAGGCTGGCAAGGAGAATCCATGTTCTTACGGCAACCCTAAATAAATACCCCAGATCCCTGCAAATCTAAACTGCTATATTTTAATACACAAAACAAGAACATATTTTCTGAAAAAAACAAAAATAAAACCTGAAATTTATGTGCTGAAAATTAAAAAAAAAAATTAGCACTATTTTTGCTTCTTCTCATTCCATGTTTTGGTATTGACCTAATGTACCTCTGCTAATGATGGACTATTATGCTAAAAATAAAGGGCTGGATATTTTACTACTCAAATGACTTACCTGTTCATCATTAAGATATGCTGGTAATCCTCCAATAAATATTTTGTGTGGCGAATCTATAAAACAACAATGATTAATGAGTAAAGTATTTATTTATATAATAGATTTAAGACAAACCTGGAACTGTTCCAACACCAAATGAACTGGAATCATATTTCACTATAACAAATATTATAATAAAAATTACATTTTGATCCTTAAAAAAATAAATGTTTCCATACTCATGTCTAATGTCATTCCAGAATTATAGTTTGTCACCGGATTACTCTCCGTCATTCCAGGTGTTGGCTGATAATCATGAGGACGTCTTATTTTTAAGCTCTGTCCTTTGAAATTAATACCATCAAAAGCCATTGCTTGAGTAGTTTCATCAATAGATCTAAACTATATTTGGATAGAATTTAAATTTGCATTCAATTAGATATTACTACTAAATGTAACGTGTACATACCTCCAAAAAGGCAAAATTTTTATCTAAATTAATTTGACACGCAAGTACAGGATTGCCAGCAGCTTGAGCTAATCCAGACAAATGCATCTGTTGGTTGAAGAACTCCATCATTTCATCCTTAAAAACATATAAAAAATATATTAACTTGTAGTGCACAAAAATAACCGTTATTAGGAAAGAACATAGTTCATAAACGCACGTTCATATTTTGTGAAAAATAAGCAAACATCACTCGTTCATTTTCAAATTGAAACAACGACATTTATGTCTAAATGAATTTGAACGATTTTTTAAGACCCTCAATTAATTTATCATTTGATAAATATATACTTAAAATATTATATTGATCAATTATATTACAAAATAATATTTTCTTATTATTCCTACTATAAAAAATTTTAAAAAAACCAAATGAACGAACCAGTGAACATATTAATTTTTTAGATAATTTGAAAAATAAGGACTTGAATCAATTCATTTTTTTTTTTTTGTGAACACTAAACACTAAAAATAACACTGTGCCTAGAGTTTAGACGCCCAGCCATGGTTGGTAAGATAAGGTATGCCATTTACCAGTGTCAACAACATACATACACTAATTAACAGAATACAATTAAATATTATAGCATAATATAGTCTTAGAACGTTAGTATATGATCTAGGCATAACATAGTTTATTATATATTTGATTTTATGATGTCAACTTGTACCTACAAAATTAAACTATTCCTTTATATAATAAATTGTGCTAATATACCACAACTTTTGATACTTAAAAAATACTTAGCGAAAACTATAAAAATTACTACGAGAGGATCCTGTATTATATGTTTAAGCTTTTTGGTCAAAAAAAACAATTTTGGATATTTAACCAACATATTTATGAAAAAAACTTATTCGAAAATGTAATTTTGTAAAGAAATGATAGTATTTAAACAGTAAAATGTTTAAGCTTCTACTTTTTTTTTTAGTTGCCAACTAACAGAAATCAATTGAAAAAATAGTCACCTGTTTTATGTTTGTATATTTTCTTGTAATCGTGTCAAGTAAAACAAATACTTATAGTTTTTTAACAAGAATACAAAATTAATGTGAAAAAAATTATCAGTGAAAGCAGTTATTTGCTAACTCATTCTTTACCAATAACAATGTAACAAATTGTTCAAATAGTTCAAAATATTCAACTACTATACCATGGGTTACATGATTATTTAAATGTGGTTAATAATGACTAGTGAAATTGTTTTACCCAACCAGTATTATTTAATATGCTGAATAACAAGAGAATTAAAATTCTGAGTGCAGGCATACAGTGACAATAAAATAGCACCTTATTTAGTACATTATATTCTTCACAATGATTATGATTTATTATATTATATTATATTTAATGGACCAATGGTAAAATGGTAAATGTTGATTGGGTGTCTAGAACTCTAGACACAGCATAAAAATAATAAGTTATGACAATAATACCTCAGTTACACCAAATGGTATGTTTCCGACATACAATCGCCTTGCTTGGCGTGTAATAGTAGATCCAACAACAGGGACAGCTGTTTGGGGGGTATCTGGCATTGTATTTGCAGGAATTTGTCCAGCAGCTAAACAAATATAAACTCAAATAATTAAAATTTGAATATTTTACTAAGCATTCAAACGGTAATATTAATAAGAACTGTTTAGAACAAAATATGACTATTGTGTAGAATTATAAATAGTATCAATATATATATTATAAACAACAATATATGTTAAAATGGTTGAGAACTTTTTGGGACCCATGTTTAAGACAAATATTCTTAATGTATACAAGAACATATATTATATTATGTTATTGTGTTTAGCATTATGTTTAACTGTCTATTTAAATGTAAGTGCATTTCTTCCTATTAATAATAATTAATACAATTATAATTAGGATTTATACATTTATGTTTGGTACATGAAAAGATGCAACATATTTAATTAATTTGATTTTATCAGTGGTACATAATTAATTTACTTCATATATTTATATAAATATAATCTGAGGCCATGACTATTCTGCAAATAGTCACAACACTAGTGGGAAAACTGGTCTTGAATCAGTAATCAATTGGAACTGTTGTGGGGTTGGATCCATTTCAGTCTACCAGCAAGTGGTAGTTAAATTAATAATATGTACACAACCTTTATAAAACAGAAACTAAGAAATAGATTTTTTATATTGAAGGGGATGTATTACACTGTTATGTACATTTACTTAAGCTTTAAAAGATGAAAACACATCGATAAGAATCATTTAGACATACAATATTTTGTATTTACATGATATATAATATTATATAAATATTGCACTGTGTCCTCTATCACTAAAAATAATAGCGTCGTTTTAATAGAAGAGTCTCTAAAGAACTTTTACAATCTTAATATAAAAATATTGAATTTATATGTTAACAGATTCCATCATAAATAAGTTTTATTATAAAAGTTAATATATAGTTCTATACATACAGAGAATACAATCAGATGAATATGTATTATTCTGTTAAACATACATCAACTTACATAAATATAAAAGATATACACTCCGCTTAAGACAATTATATCGAGTATTTGTATAGGTATCTATGTATTATTTTAAAACTATTAATAATGTAAAAAAAACTTTTAACATTAAAATATACAACTTGAAATTTATTATTTATATTTTTACCTTGCTATTATCATTTTAATTTACATATTACAATTATGTAGGTACTTACTGTATTTTGATTTAAAATATCCTAAAATATGGAAAAGATTTCCACAAAAAAGTTTCAAAAATAATTTAAGTACTTAAATATTTTATAATTTTATTCTGGTAGTGCCAATATACATCAACTTAATAACAACTAATTGAAAAGGTAGGAATATATGAATACAATATGGTATGTATATGGGTGACATACTCACCAATAACAATCTACTTACTAATATAATTTGATTTTTTTAATAATGTAATCTATCCGCCTATTTAATTAAAAACTATATCTTACCTTGCATGGCTTTATATTGAAGAGGTGCAATATGTTCAAAACCCGGAGGCGGAACATCCCAATAGAGAGATGGCTTTCTGCGTCTAGACTTATTTTTAGGTGACTTGGATCTACTACGTTTACGACCTTCGCGACTCCTTGATCGATGTCTGCGATGACGTTCACGGTCTCTAGATCGCGAACGTCGCCTTCTTTCACCACGTTCTCTTTCACGTTCTCCTCGGTCTCTATCACGTTCTCTTTCTAAGTTATAAAAATAAGATTACATAAGTAAACAAAAAAATTACATTAAACATAAACTCATCACGTATAATCGTCATTCAAACAATACCTTTGTCTTCACCCATTATATCAAGTTTGTGCCTTGTAGTAATATTAAATCCAGCGGCAACGACTACTCTGAATTTTCAGGTTAAACGTTTAAAGTTTAAACAAAATGAAAAATAGAAACTGGTGAATCGTAAATACTAAACAATAATTACTGAAATACCGAATATCGAACAGCCGGCAAATAGGTAGAGGGAAAAAGTAAATAGAGACTCGAGATTGAGTATTGACTGTTAATAATTTGAGAATTGTCTATGGCTGTTGGCCTGTTTAATGTTTATTTAATATCTTAAAAGTTTTAAGTTTATACGCATTCGGCATTTCGCACGAACACCAGGAAATTTAATATAAGTATTAGTTGTTGTAGACTGTAATTTACTGTGTCAGTGAGTTCACAAATCATGCATATTTGAAACACCTTGGTAATGGTCTAACCTTAATAACCTTTTAAATATATTGTCCGGATCAAGGATATTATCATAACCACGGTTGTGGTAAGTATTATACAAATTCATAACAAATGAACTATTGATAATAAATTGATAAAGGCTTATCAAACTAACAAAGTATCAAACGATAAATATTATATACACAATACAAAATTAGAACACGTGCTAAAATTTGAAAACATTTTTTTAACTTTCATGAATTTTTTAAAGAAGTACAGTTATATTTATTATTTTATTGTGTTGACGATTATCGGCGATTGACTAACATGTCTATTAAGTTAAGAGAAATGTAAGTTATTTAATATATTTTACATTTAAAGATGTCTACATGACAATTTCATACTACTATATTTCACAGTTTCGTATTTCCGTACAATCCACCTATATTATACATTATTGAACGATAGCTGCAATCAATAGTTAATTATGTACAATTTACATGCCAAGTAGAGTAGTATACAGAACAGTCCTGTCGAATTGGTTTGTTTAGGTATGATTTCAGTAAACCAATGTCATTTTTACAGCAATACAACTATTTTACTTTTATTATTTTTACCTTTATATGATTTGATTTAAATTCAAATCACTGTATATTTTATTGCTATGAATAACATATTTCTACAAGTTCAAACAGTTCACTTCTAAGTAATTATTAATTAACTATTAGAATTTGTTGGTCATATTTTATAATAGAAATGCTTAATAGTCTTGATTTTACTTTTATATTCTATTTTGATTCTATTTCTGTAAACTAATATTTTTGTCAATAAACCCTTAATGCCTTAACTCATTTATATTCCCAATTCCCCAATGGTTAACTTGTGTACATTATTCTCATTACCTCTAAATAATAGGGTTTGAGTGCTTGAATTTGACAACATAAACAATACAATATGTTTGTAAGATATGACAAAATAGAATAAAATTGACAAAACAATTGTCAATTAATGATATATAAATTTCCAATTTTCACTAAATAAATTATCATCTTATCTAAAATATTCTACAATTATTCCAACAAAATCGCGCAAATATAATTAAGCCCGGAACCATGTTCAAATCAACCTATATTAGTTGAATACAACATATTCAATTGCTATATTGAATTTTATACAAATTATATACAGTATTATTTATTATGTTATTTCTATTTTTAATGTTACAGATTTAAACCTGAATATGTGCAAAAAGAATTTTATACTGGAGGTCATATTGAAGTAATTTTCATTTTCATTTTAATAATATAAATTATCTAGTTTTTAATCAAATAATTTTAAACAAATAGTATTATGCCTCATCAATATTTTTATATTCTTTAACATTTTATTACAACTTTGTTATATTTCATTAATTACTATGTTTTCGTTATAAAATCTAAATATCTTATAACTTAATTAAAATGTTATCAGTACCAAAATGTAGTAATACTGTCCATCTTCATTTTAATTGTTTTTTATTTATATTCTCAAAAATATTATGATTAAATTACTTAAAAACTATTTTTTAAATGCATTAACTTGCTAAAAATTAGTTTCTAACAAAATAAAACACAAATTATGAGTATATCATACCAGTCTTCAATGTTGTTATATATGTATGTCACCTGTATTACATTGATCAAAAAATTTTCTTATATCCCTTAGTGGACCCCAGATGGCCATAATTTATTATGTCAATGTGGCCCCCGAGTATCAATATTGGATATTGAAACTACTACATTAGTTGATACCATACCTCAACGTACTGGATCTATTAAAACTGGTGATGAAGAAGACGAAGAAGATGAGAGCACTGATTCTGTAATTACATTTACTTTAGATCCAACCAGTACAAATCTAATAACTTCTCACAAGAGTGGTTTATTGTGCACATGGAGTTGGGATGGTAAAATAATAACTAGATTTTGTGTTTATCATAAAATCATTAATATATTTTGATTTTTAGAAAGAAAATTAACCAAATCGTGGCGTCATCTTCATAAAGGTCCTGTTATAAAATTAGCAATTACTAGTGATCAAATCATTGCATCTGGAGGAACTGACTCTATTATAAGATTGTGGCAATCAGAAAAAGCTCATTGTTTGTATGCATTGCATGGAGCACAGGGTAATATAAGTGCTCTAAAATTTTTGCAACTACCAAATTCAGAATATTGGCTGTTTGCTGCTGATATGCAATGCGAAATCCATGTATGGAGTTGTAATGATGGGAAACATTTATTTAAATTGCAAGGACATTTCAGTACTGTAACAGAACTAGGATTCTACAAAAAGCAATATCTTATAAGGTATTCGTATAAGGGAAAAATTAATTTTTAATTTTCAATTTTTGTGTCTAAAAATTCTTTTTTTATTATATTGTTAAAGTTGTGGCAGAGACAAAGTTGTTATTTTATGGGACCTAGAATCAAAATTACAATTAAAAATGGTAGCCCTATATGACTGTTTGGAAACAATGGTAGTATTACCTGAAGATGGTTTTTATCTTGAAGATTTGGATAATGAATTAAAAAATACTCATGTCATTCCTAATGGTGTTTGTGTTGCAGTTGGAGGAGAAAATGGTTGCTACTATTCTTTACCTTATAAACTATACTATGTTAATTATTAATAATATTTAATATTTAGGCGAGTTACATGTCTGGGACGTAAAAAATAATGTTCCAATTTTAAAAGAATGCAATGCTGATATTCAATCTATAAAATCAACAAAAAGCATAACTAATATGATTTTTAATGAAACTCGGTCTACATTAGCGATTTGTTATGTTGATAATACAATTACATTACAAAGTCTTGGGCCTCGGCATTCTAAACTAACGGTTGGTGAATTAAAATATTAATAAATTAAAAATTAATAATTTTTTTTTTTTAGTTGATTGGTTCAAACGATGAAATTCTTGATGTGGCACTTTTGGGTAATGAAT
Source organism: Aulacorthum solani (assembly GCA_008528875.1). Classification (NCBI taxonomy): domain Eukaryota; kingdom Metazoa; phylum Arthropoda; class Insecta; order Hemiptera; family Aphididae; genus Aulacorthum; species Aulacorthum solani. Next base: position 2,656 of record PVMI01040195.1, on the reverse strand, counting down.
GTAGTCGTAGTTTAGCTGTTGCTATTAATAGCTGTGATATTTACATATTTCCATGGCATAAAAAAAAAATTGAAAGTGATGACAATTGTGAAATAGATAAAGTTGAACTAGGAGTTTGTTGTAAACGGCTAAAGGGCCATACAGATACTGTGTTATGTTTGGCTGCTTATAAGAACTACCTAATATCTAGCAGTAAAGTAAGAATATAATTGATTAGTTTGATTAGATTTTAGATTTATTGTTGTATACAATTATTATTTAGGATCATAGCATTAGAGTATGGTTATATTGTAATGTAAGCAGGACAGCTAAATGTGTTGCTATTGGATCTCGGCATACAGGTGCAATAAATACAGTAGCCATTTCTAAATCTTTAGAGTTTATTGTCTCTGCCAGTACAGATACTACATTAAAACTTTGGAAACTCCCAAAAACATTCAAAAGTGGTGAGTGATAATTAATAAAAATAACCAATAATTATTTGGTAAAAAATATTTTATTAATGCTCTAATATTGATTTTTTTAAGATGAGCAACATATATTAAGCGTCAAATTAACTGAAGTTGGACATGAAAAAGATATAAATAGTATCTGCATAGCACCTAACTATCAGTCAATTGCTACTGGCTCTCAGGACAAATTAATTAAAGTAATAGCTATTGGTTTCTAAATGATTATTACTTAATAGCATTATGTATATATTTTTATGTGGACAGATTTGGTCTGCAAATGATTTGTCAGTTCTTGGAGTATGCAGAGGCCACAAGCGAGGTGTATGGTGTGTACGCTTTTCTCCTATAGATCAAGTACTATTATCATCATCAGCAGATACTACTTTAAAAATATGGTCTATGGCTGATTATTCTTGTCTTAAAGTAAAGAGAAAAAATATTTCCATTTTACTAATTAATGAATTTATATCTAATGCATATTAAAAATTTATAAATGTATATTTGATATATTTTAGACACTGGAGAGTCATGATTCGTCAGTATTAAAAGGAGGTTTTTTAAATCATGGTACTCAAGTTGCTAGTTGTGGAGGTGATGGCCTAGTTAAAATTTGGTGTCTAAAAACCAGTGAATGTATCTCTACACTTGACAAACATTCATCTAAAGTTTGGGCCCTATCAAGTAAGAAAAATAAATTTATTGATTTTTGATTATTGTTGTTAGTTAGTATTTAATAAATATTTTTAAGTTGTGGATGATGGTTCGATTATGGTAACTGGAGGTACAGATTCAAGATTAGTTGTTTGGCATGATCGTACTGAAGAAGTGAGAATTTCTGAAGCAGCTGCTAGCCAAACTAAAGAGTTACAAGACCAACAATTACAAAACTTGTTACAAAATGAACAATTGTTACCAGCACTTAAAATGTCCATTACATTAGAAAGGCCAAACACAGCCCTTAAAATAATACAAAGTTTGTTTACATCAAGTGGTTAACATTTATTTTATTAATGAATATTGAACTATCCGTTTTTTGTAGCTTTATCTAAACAAGGTCAAGGGAAAGATTTAAAAATGGTATTTCAAAATATCAATCAAGAACAGAAAGAAAGACTTTTGAACTATGTAGTAGATTGGAATAGCAATGGAAAATATTGTCTTGCAGCACAAGTATATAGCAACAATTTTTATTTGTCTGCAGTTTAACTGTTTACTATATAATTAAAAATGTATTTTAGCTTGTTTTAAATATTCTACTGGAAGATATCATGATGGGAAAATTGACTATTAATCAAGAAAAACTACAAGGATTAATGGCATACAGTGAACGACACTATAGACGACTAACCACATTAATGACAAATTTACAACTTTTGCGTTATACAACTAATTGTATGGCTCCTCATTTATCAAATCAATAATAATAAAATAACTTAATTATTTACCTGTAAATTATATTATGCAATTACATAATCCATGATTTTTGTTATAATTTCGCTATTTGTTGCAAGATTAAATAAAAACACAGAAAATGTGCTCTACTGTTTAGTATATTTGAAATGTACCTAGGCATTAAGAAGGTCACTGTAATGGATATGTTAAATTTGAATTCAATGATAAACAGTGCTCGGATTTAAATGCTCTTTTAAAAATTGAAAAATTCATTTATGACCTAAAAGTTCCTAACCTGACCCTAACAATATCCTGGAAAAATTCCCCTGATTTTTTCAGGTATCAAGATAAATTTCTGAATCCTTTAATTAAATTACCTGATTACCTATGTTGTTTTAGTTCAATGTGTATATTTGTTTGTTACAATTTTTTTCTTATTACTAGAAATAGGTTAAAAATGCAAAAAATGATACCAAAACAATTTTTTGTTAGCATAGTGTGTACTTATCACATATTTATATCTTGGAAATGATTCTATCAAACACGATTTTGAGCAATATACTGCCTCGGCCTATTATAATTTTAAGGGTATTTTTATGTTAGCAATATAGTTAGTCGTAGTAATTTTTGCCAAAAAATATTTAACTATATGTAAATATTAGGGTGGTCCTTATATGGCAGTTTTGAAAAAATATTTAAATTTCTCATGGGAAACCCCCTAGATTGGTTTAGTTAGATATAAAAATGAAACATTAGAAGTTTCGAGACAGTCAAAAAAAGTTAAGCTGTGCCACAAGAGCCCCAAACTTATT
>PVMI01040170.1:0-11234 GCA_008528875.1 Aulacorthum solani | reverse complement strand
GCTAGACGGCAACGAATTACATCCTTAGAGTGAATAAACAAACAAGTTTTAAATACAAAAATTAGGACGAAAAATTATTCAATTTATTTTTAAAATCAAACAATGAACAAATTATCTAATGTGAAACTGGTGTTGGGCGACGGCGAAAAGTCTAAAAATGGAAAAGGAACAGCAGCTAAAAAAATCCAACGAAAAATAGTCAAAAAACAAAGAGGAGCGGCTGGTCAGTTGTCGGCAACGGTCGGAAAGGTAACTGAGGGGTTTGCGAAATTAAAAGTGCAACAGAAAGCTCAGCGTGCCCCCAAAGAGACGACGGTCAAAAAATCCATTACACCATCGGTCGCGAAGAAGTTAACTGCACAAAAAGTGTTGGCCGTGACCACTGAACGAACTCCGATCAATCGTCAAAAGTCTAAGCCAGTCAAGAAGCGTCCGGTGGCAAGAGATCTGAACTCTGTGACCATCGATGGGGCCGAGACGAAGAGGACGAAACCGGTGAAACGAGTGCTAAAAGTGATTCCGACGACAAAGACGATCTCGAAGCCACCGATAGCAACAGTCACGGCGGCGGCGTCACCCCTGCTGGAAGGAACGAAACTGACGAAGCCTGCTGTAAAACGGTAAATAAAGCGTTTATTAATTTAATTATTTAGTTTTAATTTTGTGCGATTTTCTAGACCAGCAAAGGCAGTCGTCAAAAGAGTGTTGAGGAAAAAACTAGAGCCGTCGTCGAATGGGAAAATTGCGGACCCGAAGACCGTTGACTCGTTAGCAGTTGAAAACCTAATACCCATATTGTTACCACCACGAATCCTCAACCTCCCATGACCAACAAACATAATATTCTAAATTATGATAAATATATAAAAAAAAATCGTATGTTATATTTAAACGAGTTATACTGTTGTTATAGTGAAGTATTTATGGTCCGGGCCACTGTGTTTTAGATTCAGTACATATTATAGGACTAAATAATATTATATGAATGTGTTTTGAGTGGAATTGATATTGTTTCATATTATGACGTCATGCAAAAGGCGTTATGTAAAAACTAATGTTTTGTTAGATTTTGTTCGGCCTAAAATTTTGCATACAGGTGTACCTCTAAAGTTTCGAGTCTAAACAATGTATAAATCTAAATAATTTAACCGTTATTATGTACAATTTACAAGTAATTTACAATTATTACAATCGAGTGGTTTGAGTACTCAGAGTAGTATTATTATCATGAGAGTAGCCTAAATTTGCATGATAATAATGAAGAAATACAATCAATTTATCAGTAGGAAGAAGTAACATCGAGTGGTTTTCATTTCAATATTATATTTTGTTTATGTAACGTCATTATAGTATTAAAAAAGTGTAGGTACCTAATTTTATTGATTTATTTATAATTGACAGTCACTACTCACTGCAGTCATGACAATGTTTAATTTTAAATTCAATGATAAGTCATTTTTTATGACATATTTTTGAACTAGTATAAAAACGGCTTATCAGGGACCTAACAATTCTCATGTGTTTTGATTCTTCGAAAAATAAATTTTATCAACAATATTTGAAAAAAAAAAACTATAAAAATCTAAAATTTCTCATAGCTTAGAAAAACTAAAAATACTTCAAATATTTTGAAAAATGTATTATGTATGGAAAATAGTCATATTAACGATTCTTTCTATGATTATTTTTTAGAGTTCCACTAAAGTGCCAGATCTTTTGTGTCAAAAACTAGTGTTGGGTAAAAATATCTGTTTTTCCTTAATTTTTTTTGTTTTCCTCGACGCTTTTGTTATTTACTGGGAATATTTACTTTTAACGTCCAAGGTTCCTACTGGATTTACTTTTTTACCAAAAAATATGGAAAGTAGAAGATCGAAGCATTTTTACTGCCCTAAAAGAGTAATGTCAGACACAAAAAATAATAAACACACATCATTTTTCAAAGATCAATACATTCAAAATTTAACGTCACCTTGGCATCCCGAATTCAAAATTTCAAAACTAAACTATACTGAAAAATTAGTAACCAATTCATAATAATTTGTAACCAAAAAATCAGAATTTGTTTATTAAGCCTTAATAGCCAAATCAATTTTTGTCTATATGAGGTGCAAAGTTGGCGCCATGAATTCAACACTTCTAAGCCAAATCATAGTAATGAATTAGTTACCAATTCGTAATAATTTGTGACCAAAAATTAGAATTTGTAAATTGAGTATAGAACTATAGCTGGTACCATTATGTACTTCATTGTATAGAAAAACTAGTCTTTTGTAAGAAATCTTTGTCCATAACAGTTTTCGGAGTTAACAAACATTTTATCAACAACACGAGAAAATGAAAACTTCGAAAACCGAAAACTGTAATATAATAATAATATGGTGGTGAAATTATTTAGGTTATCGCTCACGAATAGGTTTCTGGAAAATGGTAAAAGCTTACCTATGTTGTACTCGGTGGTAAATTCTAGACCAACTTACGACCTTTGAGAAAGAACGTGACTCGGTCAATCTCGGCCATCCGGACGTCGAGTGCAGCTGTGCTTACAGGAACTGAGTAAAAACGTTTCTTAATGAATAAATTAGCCACGTAAATGAATTTGTCGTTAATTTATTAAACAACAAAAACAACAACAACAACAACAACAACAACAATAATAATGAGAATGATAAAAATAATACGAGATTTAGTCTCTGCGTGTTATTATTAATATTATTAATAGGAGTTGATTATGTTATGTTAATAATAATGTCGTACTCTGGTCCCGCTCGTAGTATAAGCAATTGTTCTTGGCTTATTTCGACTTATAAAATATAATACAAACATACTCGAGACCAAATTTTAAGCGGTACCTACATTACTGTATATTTTACGCGTATGAATATGTGCTCAAAGAGTGCGCGGTGTTTCGACGGTGCTCGAGAATATTTCCAACAAAATTATATTATTATACGACGACGACGCGATTCTCGCAGCGCATAAGGGTAAAAGAAAATCAAAGTGATTTCATTTCTCTTCAAACGCGATTTATAATTCGTTTCTAGAACTGTTTGAATTATAATAATATTCAAAGACCCGCAGCATTTTTTCGAAGCTTTTACTTCGTGTTTTTTTTTACTATTATTTCCGATTGCGACTTGCAGATTATTATATATTATTATTATTATTATTTTTATTCTAACTGCATCTCTCTGACGTCGCCTCCGCCGTTAATTTGCACATATTATACGTCATAAACTTGCTGATCACATAATATTATTATGGTTTTTTGAAATCAGAATTTCCCCCAGTCGACTTTACCGTTGTTTTGGTTTTTTTTTTTAAAGTCAAGTTAATTGAAAAACGCACTCATGGGTTGGTCGAAGAATATTGTTCAGTCGTTTTTGGTGAAACACTATGCGGACAACAGCTTACGGGAAAATGGCACTTTTTTCTTCCTAATGCTTTTAACGGCTTTACCGGAAGGTTTACGAGTAGCCCGGGTGAGGTGTATAAGAGTAGCGGAGGAGACGGAAAACGTATGCAACATAAATTATAGCTGACAGACAGACGAAGATTATGGGTGTGAAAAAACAAAAAAAAATGTGAACCCATCTAATTGAGGTCGGTTCGCCCGAATGGCTTTCACCTCTATACCTCCTTCTTATTTCTCGTATACCTAAGTATATATATATATATCTATGAATAGTGCTGTTGAATCGTTCGTTTTATTCTCGGCGTGTGTATTGATAAAATTAATAGTCCACATAGGTATTAAGTATGTTTATCGAATCTCGTATAGACCGGCATGCCTACAAAAAAGTGGATTTTTCGATTTAGCACCATTTGGCTCTAAGCCCACGTAGTTTCGAAATATTGACTAAAAGAAATAATAATCAATTATGCTATTTTGGACCTACGCAGTCTCATCATAATAATATAGTTGTAATAATAAATTTGTTTTAAACTATGTGTTTCTTGTGATGTGAAACTTAAATGGTAATTTATTTTATCAGTGCACATAAGTACTATCACTTTATTTACCATCATACACTATTCTATATACTAACAAACGTTTACGTCAAACTTTTGACAAGTTCAAAATTTTCAAAACTTAATACTAATATGCATTATTTAATGAAACAGTATTAATCGCCAGTTGGGATATCAATTTTAAACTACTATCTAAAATTGAATTATGGGTTGAGTTATTCAATAGTCATCTAAATATTTACGCAGTTTGCTTCATCTCTAAAATGTAGGAATACAAAATCATAATTAGAATAACAATTTATTTTGTTTACAGTAAATATAAAATATTATTATATTTATTTTGCGTTGCGTTGAAAATGGAATAAATATAGTAGTGAGTATGTTGCTTAATAAAAATTGAACTCATTATCGAAATTAATGTGGTCATGTGGAACATAATATTTATTAGAAATCAGACATTTTGTATAAAATTGACGATCAAATGAAATTGAATCATTTTTCTTTTTGTATATAAATGTTTGGTAAAAGTTGAACTGCTGACTGAATGACTAAATTATACTGACTGTCGAATTAATGAAGTGAATTTATTTACCTAACAAAATAAGTTTTATAAATATTATAAATAATTATAATCGTAAAAAATAAATAATTACTAAAATAATACAATTATTGCGCGATAGAATATTCAATAATAGTAGAGAATATTTTTTTACTCAGGTATAGTTATAATAAAGGTATAATATAAGACAAATAACAGATTCTTTACTTTATAAAATTTAATAAAATTAGAAAAATTAAAACTTCTCGCGATTTGATGAATATTATATTTTACTATTTATATTCATCCAGCTAGTTTTGAAGGCCTAATTTTCAAAGTTCAACATATAATGATATCATACAACTTTATATTATTATTGAAATTAATTAATGGATAAGTAAAAATGAAACTTCTAAGCCTGCTCATAAACCATATTTTATCGAAACTTAGATCAAAGTTTGGGATTTCCATTATAAGTATTTATAAGACCAACAATTTTATCCGGCTCTTATTATTTTATAGTCATTAAGTACGTACCTGCCTATGTGTAATACAAATTATAATCCTAAGATAATGCGAATATTAAATTGTAATTAAATACTTTACATGTTCTATTTAGAGAAGAAAACAGTAAAATATCAATGGTTGAATTATTAAAAAATGTATTTTTATTTTACGATATTATAGATTAAAATTAAAACATGATTAAATCAGGTTTTTTTGAAATTGTTTTGTTGTTTACAAACAAATAATATTTGGTCAATTATTTGAAATTGATTCCGCGTATAAATGTAGTACCAATGATATGTGATCTATAAACACTATAATTTAAATATTATTAAATAAACGTTTCTACAACTATACACAGATATGGCTGAATTACTCTTTTGGTAATTGATATTTAATAACAATAACAATTATAACAATATCTACATCGTCCATTGGTCGAAATTTGACTAGAAAAACCAATTAACTTTATTATAAAATCAATGTGCTTCAAAATATTGCATTTCTTAGCTCACATAGATTTTGGTATCTTTCTTGTGCTTTTCTTTTTTTTTATTAGTTTATTGTCATTTATATAGGAAAACAGACATTTCGTATTTTAGTTGTTGAGCCTGTATATTAAGTAACAAACAATACGGACATTGCCTTTTATTTTTTTTTTTTATGCATACATTGGTGAGGTAACTTTTGATTTTATATTTCGTATTGAAATAATCCAAATTTGATATGGAAATTGTTTTAAATTTAATTTAATTTGACAGATGGCACCACTATTGCGTATTTCTATTTTACCTGCCTTATAACGGTAACATACTCGTATAGTAAGTATATTTTTCTGGTACAATAATTCTACTTGACAATATATTGCTAATGATACATCTATTTTTGCCCAACAATATGTATACAGGCATAGTTGTTGGTACGAAAAATGTGCATATTATAATAGGTAATAAAAATAACGATAAAATAATATTCTTTGATATAAATTTTGAAAAATTTTAATTAACATAAAACCTCTTTCGTTATGTTTATGAAAAGTTCTATAACAAATAGAATATACTACCTACAAAAATATATAATTAGTCAAAGTAAAAAATATTATAATACCAGAAGTCAAATAAAATAGTCATGTAGATATCAGGGATTATATTATTATGGTAAACCTCAAATTCATAACCATTACCAAATGATCTGTTTTCCTAAAAACATAATGTAGGCAGTACATTTTTAATTGTGTTCTAAAATTGCAATTTTTAATTATCTACTTTATATTTTATCATTAACAATTAAGTATGGTTAAAATGTCTGATTTATTTGGACTTAATATTAACATAACCACAGTACTAACATTTATTATATAACGTTCATTGTACCTATAATTTATTGTTGCTTAATAATTGAAATTCCTATAAATTTATTATTATCATAGTTTAGACAGTGATACCAATAATAGGTCAAACTACTTAACAGTTGACGAATAAAGACTGGCGTTGAATACTGATCGTCAACAATATTTCAATATAATAAATAGGTCATGTTTTCGGGTTTTCCTCATGTACGACCCTAATCACAATCACGTTTATTTTGTTCTTACGATAGAGCACATCACGCGAAAATGTCACTAAAACGTAAAACTTTCAATACTTTCGTGTGTAAAGATAATTTAAAATCATTACATAACGTTCGTGTATCTACTCCAAATCCTTTTTTTTTTATTACGTTTCCATCTCAACTGCAGCCGTTTATGAATAGATGGATTTAAAATAATATAAGATACTACATTACTTTTACTGAAAGCTTTCAAAAACATTTCAATGACGGTATGTTCAGCTACCATCGTCTAAATTGACAATATTTCGTAAATTTTTCACTATATTTGCTGCACGAAGGAACAGTTACATAATATTTTATAAAACATAACATTTTTGATTTTATCATCAATATAATATTTCATTGTCCATAAAATATTACATACTATTCTAAATTCTTAGTGACCGCTTAATGAAATTATTATTATAACACCCCGATTTACACAAGTCTCCAATACTACATTATTTTGTTTTGTTTTTCTTTAAACAACGACTAGTTAATTTACTTTTAACCATAATTACATTATTATGATGATATTTTATAGGCGCCGTATATAAAAAATATTTTGTCAGTTATTATTCTCCACACAAATAAACACAAAAATAAGAATATTGCTTATAACATATTATACGATGACCTCTTGTTCAAAACACATTCCGTGTATAATTTAAAAAGTTAGAAAATATTGTACAAAAATATGAAACATTAATAAAAGATATTTTATTTATAAAACTATCTCATTGATTTAGATTTCTTGTCTCTAAATAAATCCATTTTACTTTTGTTCGTATAAATAAATGATTAGGAAGTGTTTAATAATGAAAAAAAATGAATTGAAATAAATTTAATGGTATAGTGGTTTAATTAATTTTAATTATATGCAATTGACCGATTCGAGTGCCTGCATAGATTCAAATAAAGAATTAACTGGAGTATGGAATAATTGTGGTTTAATATAACATTAGCTATGAAAATTATTTCAATCTCGTCTAATACAATTTAAATACAAAATAATAAAATGTAATGTTATTACTATTATTACTCTTAAGCAGCATTAAATATAAAAAATTATAAAATTATGTAGTCGGTCAATACTTATTCGACTTTTTAAGGCAGTGTTTTAATATTATTTTCAATTCACTTAAAATGCATAACTTGAGATATACAATAAGCGTTTTACATTCTTTTCAAATACTTTTTTGTGGAGTATAAGATGAGAGAGCAGCGTAGTTTCCGATGTTTAATAATTACTTAGACGAAATTCAACCTTTTGAAGCAGCACCATCAGAGATGTCAAGTGGACCTCAGATGATGATGTGTATTTCGAGTAGGTATACGGATTTGGCTTGATTTAAAAAATGTAAATACTCTCTCATTTACTCATTGAACAGCTAAGTCAAACTTATTTACCAATTTTTTTTTTCCCTTTCTTAGGTTATTTATGCGTGTAAAGGACTTAATATTCTATAATTTTTGTTTATCTGAATGAATTCGTAGCACTTATAACCGTAAATTGTACTTGTACAGAAATTCAATTTTCAGTCTAAAAACTCTTTAAACAGTATATTTGGCGTTTTATCTCAAAACAAGTTTTTTTTTATATTGGAGACGTTCAACTGTGTGTAGGATTGAAAGTCGTTTCAAGTACGATACGGCTTTATAGACCAAAACCATATAAAAAAAGTAATATCCTAACGTTCCTGACAACTTTGGGGAGCGCTTTGAATAAATTAAAAAAAATACATTACACTAACCAAATTGTATTTACAGATTCTACAATCTTTTCAAATCACAAATCGACATTGAATTATACTCGAAGTGTCCCTCTATGAGATTTGATGGAGTAAATTCTGAAAAAAATATTTTCATGAATTTCAATTTCTTTACTTTACGCCATGTATTTTAAATCATTTATTTTTTAGTGTATTTAGAGTTGATTTTTGAGATTTGTCAATAGTTCACTGTATTTTCTAATGTGCCTAAGTACACAGTGTGGTCCAATAAAGGTATTTTGCGCAATTATTTTTTCGTTAAAATTCATTATTATGATTAAAAAATAAATACTTACTTCATATTTTTTTTTACTAACTTTGATTTCAAGTACCTATGCATATGATCATATATTTTAATTAATTTTTAGTAACATTCAGTCTTTTTTTATAACACCTACTTATAATTAATACTTATCAGATATCGACTTAGAAGAAGTTTTAGTTCAACTTGGTTATCCCCTAATCCAAACTGTTAATACTTGCAACATTATATCATTATACAGGGGGCTAATACTATTTATTTTACATTCAAATATTACCTATTATACATTTCATTCATCTACATAAAAGATATTCTGTTACATACTCGTTAAAAGATTAAAAGTTTTGTAGTATTTTATAAGACGTCAAGATATTTTAGATAATTTTGCCATTGTATTTTGTGGAGATGTTGTATTTTTATTTTCTTAGATATACCTAAGACTTAGTAGGTAGCTGTTAATGTTTGACATCAGTAATAATTCATTATTATCATGATCGTAAAAATGTCGTATAGTGTGCGTAGATGTGTAGTAAAATTATTTGATTATGATTTTTTTTTAAATTACAAAAATGAACCAAAAATTTAGTGTAGTTGCGTTTTATCAATTATCAAAAGTAATAAATGTTTATGAGGTGGAAAAACGATTTTTCATCGTATAAATTATACATGATTATATTTATAAATTACTTTTGAATCATTGTGAATTTGTTGTATACATACACGATAAACCTATAACCTTTATTCACATTAATTAACTTATAGGAATAACTAAAATGATTTGAAATTTTTTAGTTTGTTTTATATTAATCAACTATTGCACGTCAAAACACTGCTCAATGATCATTATTAATTCACACCACCTTAAAACTTTTCTAATACTTATGCCTTAACATACTTCGACACTAAGAAATATTCATAATTTTAAAATTGATTTGTATACTATTTATGTCATAAATCATAATAATAATATTATACTATCAGTATAAATTCATGTAGAAATAGCATTTGAATAACTTTAGAATTGTTTTGGAAGTGCTGTACAGTGGAAAACAAAGTACAAATATGTTTAATCTAAAATAATTCAGAATATAAAATTTTTATTTTTATTTTTGAATTTATGTATATTACTTTTTTTTCTAAGTCAAAAAGCTTTGAATTTTAATACAAGCTTCTCCATAAAGCCATAACAACTCATAGGCAATATAAGTTGTTATTACTGGAAATAAAAAAAATGCTTAACGTAAAGCTACAATAATATTTTTTATGACTGTTAGAAGTTTAAATTTTAACAAAATTAAAACAACAATTTTACGATTATGATTTGTGTTATTCAAAAAATATTAATCGTAGAAACATGAAACATATTCCAATACTACTGTAGTAATTATCATTGTTTTCTATACACCATGAAATGTTTAAACTAATGTTAGACTAATTGTATTTTAGTATTTTTATAGCTCCTCAACATTTTCGAACTTTTTTTACATTTTATCAGCTGTATTACATAGATAAAGATTTAATATAACTTTAATTAAAAAAAAAAAACATATAACATAATACATTTTGTACATTTCAACATAAAACAATTTCACTTTATTTTATGTTTTGAGAAGAACTCGATGAATGAAATCTTTTTACAATGATGTGTGGTTATTTTAGACGTCTGACGTCACCTTCGATATTCAGTTTTAAGGTCGCTGTTGGTAGGAATTGGATCTAATTTTTACTTGAAGAAGAGGGAATTCAAATTAAAAATTTCTTAGAACTTTTAAAAATAATCAAACGGAAATATTTAGGTGCGTTTTCGGTCTTCATTAAAATCGTTTTTGTTTTCATTAAAAATAAATATGTTCAAAAAATTAACATTTTATATCCATATAAGTATTTATTTATTATTTCCTGTAATAAAAATTAATTGGAAGCTTTTACAAAGTGTTTTATTTTAAAAATAAATAAATATTTTTTGAACCGTCTTATATGCGTACAGATTTATAAGTTCAGTCTGTTTAGTCCCTAAGTACTTTTAGATAAGTACCTATTTTATAATGAAAAAGAACAAAGATAATAACAACTATACAACAAGAACAATAATATAACTAAAGAGTGAAGATAAAATTATACAAAATATACTGCTGATACTGACCGCAAAGCCTCCGCCATATAGAATTTATAACTCAACTCTATGAGCTCGCACAACTTTATTACGATTTATATATATTTTAGAATACGATAAATAATAATGTTTAGAACTTAACTATGTACCCTCTGTAACACCAACTGATATTTTTTGATAAGACGAGGAATATTTTAACTTTAAAAACTAAGTTATTATTATTCATATTCTATGTATGTATTTTAATTTGTATTTCAAATATTGGATGACAAATTTGTAAATTGGATTCTTTACCCCACCACAAGCTTAAAAGGGATGATTACACTTGCTTTCCATAAATTTTTAAATTTTTATATATGTTGTTATTGGTTACAAAATAAATACTACTAACTATAAATTAATGAGTAACAAGTAATTTTAAATGTTGAGCTGAGTGATCAATGCATTGACTTTGCTATAATTCATGCTGTTTCTTCGCTT
>PVMI01040147.1:0-15482 GCA_008528875.1 Aulacorthum solani | reverse complement strand
GATCGCCAGCCTGCGCGAAAACCCCCGCGGGCGTCTGCGCATCACCAGCCCGGCGGGGATTGGTGCCACGCTGCTGGCGCGCTGTAACGCGGCGTTTTTACGTCTCTATCCCGATGTGACGCTGGATGTCTCGATCTCCGATGAGATGCGTGATCTGGTGCAGGAGGGCTTTGATGTGGCGCTGCGCACCGGTCAGCCGCAGGAGTCTTCGCTGATTGGCCGCCGTATAGGCAACTGCCCGCGACTGCTGGTCGCTTCACAGCGCTATCTTGATCAGCATCCGCCGCTGGTTCATCCACAGCAGCTGTCTGCCCACCGCTGTATAGCACATCGCGCCTGGAATGAATGGGTGTTGCAGCGCGATGACGAGTTCTACCGCTGGCTGCTGCCGCCAGGCCATCTCACGGATAATTTACTCTATGCGCGCGAATCTGCGCTGGGCGATGCGGGCATTACGCTGCTGCCGCACTTTCTGACCGACGGGGCGATGGCGGATCCCCGGCTGGTGCCGGTATTGCCGGAATGGGAAATCGAGGGGAATGAGCTCTGGCTGGTCTATCCGGGCCGTAAACTGAATTCACCTGCGCTGGCGCGGTTTATTGAGTTCGCGCTGCAGTCACCGGTGTTCAGGGAGTTTTATCGCTGACCGGTACAATGTGGCGCAGGAAGAGTGCCGCCATTTTTTCCGGGCCACTCTGGTAACCTGCGATATTTGCCGCTAACCAGTCGCTGGGGCTCACGCCTTCCCAGCTCACCTGATAGCCTGCGTGAAGAATGATATGCTCGAACATAATGCGTAATGCCCGACCGTTTCCTTCCCGAAAGGGATGCAGGATATTGAACTCGCAGTAATACCAGGCAACCTGATGACAAAAAGCTTCATGGTCAGCCTGCTCAAGCCATCTTTCACACGCCAGTTTTGCAAATAATTTCTCCGCTTCACGCAGAATAAAAGCGGGCTGGCAAAAGCGGGTCTCTCCTTTGCTGATAGAGATATCACGTATCTGCCCCGCCCAGCTATAAAGCTCGTTAAACAGGCAGTAATGAATGTGACACAGTGACTGAAGGGTAAAAGGAGGATGAGAGAGCTTAATGGTGTGAATGGTCAGCGCGGTAACAGCACGCTCAGCCTGATCCAGAAGGGTTTGTTCGCGGATATCATAGCGATTGATCAGCACATCGGAATCGGGATAACAGTAGTGATCTCGCCAGACAAGATAACGATTCACGTTGGCTTCCTGTTACTGCTTATAGCGACGTCGAACCTGTTCCAGGGTCGATAACTCAGCATCTGCTGAAATACGTATCCCCTCCAGCAGGGAACTTGCGGCAAAGTTTGCGACTTTAGTGGCTTCATAAATCGCTTCAGCTTTTTTAGCCACTGGCCGCTCAGCTTTTTTCTTCATTGCGTTCAGCCCTTAAAACGTCACTGGTGAAGCAGGAGGAGGCCTGAGCCTCCCCCTGACATCGTTACTTCGTCATACGCTTGTACTTGATGCGCTTCGGCTCCAGCGCTTCGGCGCCGAGGGTACGCTTCTTATACTCTTCATATTCGGTAAAGTTACCTTCGAAGAATTCGATGTTGCCCTCATCCTGATAATCCAGAATGTGTGTGGCGATACGGTCCAGGAACCAGCGGTCATGCGAGATCACCATGGCACAACCCGGGAACTCCAGCAGGGCGTTTTCCAGCGCGCGCAGGGTTTCAATGTCCAGGTCGTTGGTTGGTTCATCGAGCAGCAGCATGTTGCCGCCAACCTGCAGCAGCTTCGCGAGGTGCAGACGACCACGCTCACCACCCGACAGTTCGCCTACGCGTTTGCCCTGATCGACGCCTTTAAAGTTAAAGCGGCCGACATAGGCGCGGCTTGGCATCTCGGTGTTACCGATGCGCATGATGTCCTGACCGCCGGAAACTTCTTCCCACACGGTTTTGGCGTTATCCATGCTGTCGCGGAACTGATCCACAGAGGCCAGCTTGACGGTTTCACCCAGTACAATCTCGCCAGAATCAGGTTGTTCCTGACCAGACATCATGCGGAACAGCGTTGATTTACCCGCGCCGTTCGGACCGATAATCCCGACAATCGCGCCTTTCGGTACCGAGAACGAGAGATCGTCAATCAGCACACGGTCGCCATAAGACTTACGCAGATTGCTGACTTCCAGCACTTTGTCACCCAGACGGGCACCTGGCGGAATGAACAGTTCGTTGGTTTCGTTACGTTTCTGGTAATCGGTGTTGTTCAGCTCTTCAAAGCGTGCCAGACGGGCTTTGCCTTTAGACTGCTGGCCTTTTGGCCCTTTGCGTACCCACTCCAGCTCTTTCTCAATCGACTTGCGACGAGCGGCTTCAGAGGAGGCTTCCTGCGCCAGACGCGCATCTTTCTGCTCCAGCCAGGAGGAGTAGTTACCTTCCCACGGAATCCCTTCACCGCGGTCAAGTTCCAGAATCCAGCCTGCAACGTTATCCAGGAAGTAACGGTCATGCGTAATCGCGACGACGGTGCCTTCGAAGTCGTGCAGGAAGCGCTCCAGCCAGGCGACAGATTCGGCGTCCAGGTGGTTCGTTGGTTCGTCCAGCAGCAGCATGTCTGGTTTTTCCAGCAGCAGGCGGCAGAGGGCGACGCGACGACGTTCACCACCGGAAAGGGTGGCGATTTTCGCGTCCCAGTCAGGCAGGCGCAGCGCATCGGCAGCACGTTCCAGCTGGGTATTCAGGTTGTGACCATCGTGAGCCTGGATGATCTCTTCCAGACGGCCCTGTTCAGCGGCCAGTTTGTCGAAGTCTGCACCTTCTTCAGCATAGAGCGCATAGACTTCGTCGAGACGCTTCAGTGCGCCAACGACTTCTGACAGCGCTTCTTCTACCGACTCACGCACGGTGTGTTCAAGGTTAAGCTGCGGTTCCTGCGGCAGGTAGCCAATCTTGAGGCCTGGCTGCGGACGCGCTTCCCCTTCGATATCTTTATCGATGCCGGCCATGATGCGCAGCAGGGTAGATTTACCCGCGCCGTTCAGGCCGAGTACGCCAATTTTTGCGCCAGGGAAGAAGCTGAGCGAGATGTTTTTCAGGATATGTCGCTTCGGCGGAACCACTTTGCCGACGCGATGCATGCTATAGACGAATTGAGCCACGTTGGTTTGAGCCTCTGGGTCTGTTGGTCGTTTGAATGATGTCGAAGTTTAGCCTTTTTCACCGTTTAATCCCAGCCGGGGGGCGGCGAATATTAGCGTGGCGGAGCCGATGCCGGGCGATGCCAGGCATAACTGACTGATTTCCACGCTCAATCGCTGACAGGGTCAGGAGAGGATGTCAGAAAGAGGCGTCAGGGCAGGCGCAGCGGGATCGCCTGCTGGGCCAGCCAGTTTTGCAACGCCTGATCGGGTGCGCTGTCACTCACCAGCAGATCAAAGCGCTGCAGCTCGGCGATGCGGGCAGGCAGCACCTTGCCATATTTACTGCTGTCAGCCACCAGCACCGACTTTCGGGCGCGCAGCATGGCGTGATGTTTCATCATCAGCTCATTGGTGTTGTAGCAGGTCGCGCCCTGATCTTTGTCGATGCCCGCTGCAGAGATAAAGGCCAGCGTCGGGCAGAGATCGTCAAGGATGGTATGCACGCCAATCGGCGTAAACAGGGCGTTGTCGGCATGAAATTCACCGCCGCTGAGAATCACGTTACAGGCCGGTTTCTCTTTCAGCGTCAGAAAGGTATTCATGGCGCAGCAGATGGCGGTAAACGACAGAGTGTCGGGAATCGCATCCACGATGTAGGGCAGGGTGGTGCCGCAGTCAAAAAAGACCGTATCGTTCTCGTTGATCAGGCTGGCGGCCGCCTGTGCCAGTCGCTGCTTTCTGGCGGCATTCTGGCCATGCTGATCGCTGACAAAATAGTGGCTGGCATGACTTTTCGGATCGCTGACGATATAGCCGCCCAGCAGGACCACGCTGGAGCCCGGCTCGGTTAAATCACGGCGAACCGTCATCTCTGAGACGCCAAGCAGCTGGGCCGCATCTTTCAGATGCAGTTTGTCGGTGCGTTTCAGCGTCTGCGTCAGCTTGTGAATGCGTTCGTCGCGCCGGGTTTCCATGGTCATCTCTCTGTTCCCTATCCTGCAGTGCGGAGGAAAGACGCCGGGATCGACGTCAATACGCTACAAACCTCACAGATTTGAATGAGTTGCGTCTCATCCGCCAGGCTGGCAGTCAATCTTACCCGCATTCCGTGAGGGCCGCAAACCTCCGCCGTGCTGTCAGCGCGTGGTGATATCGGCACGTCACCGCGAGCGGTTGTGGCTTTCACCATCCGCGTTCAATGATGTTAGATTGTTATAATAATAACACTGAAAATCCCATTGCATGCCGTTGTTCGCCCATCACCACCGTGTCAGGATGTGGTTTTTGTCACATATTTAACCTTTAAGAATTGTTATTGTTACTTTAATAACATTTTAAGTTAAAAAAACATCCGGGAGAAAAGGTCATGACAATTGCGGTCATCGGCTCAAACATGGTCGATCTGATTACCTATACCAACAGCCTGCCGAAAGCGGGCGAAACCCTTGAAGCGCCCGACTTTGCCATTGGCTGCGGCGGTAAAGGGGCCAACCAGGCGGTTGCGGCGGCAAAAATGGGCGGCAACGTGATGATGGTCAGCAAGGTCGGTGACGATCTCTTTGCTCCGAACACCGTTGCAAATCTTCAGCAGCAGGGCGTGGACACGCGCTTCGTCACCACCGCACCAGGCACCTCCAGCGGCGTGGCACCGATTTTTGTCGATGACCAGTCGCAGAACCGCATTCTGATTATCAAAGGTGCTAACCAGCAGCTGAAACCGGCCGATATCGACGACGCGGCAGAGGCGCTGAAAGCCTGCCAGCTGATCATCCTGCAGCTGGAGATCCCGCTGGAGACGGTCTATTACGCCATCGATTTTGCCCGCCAGCATCAGATCACAGTGATCCTTAATCCGGCTCCGGCCGTCGCCACGCTTGATATTGATTACGCCTGCAAATGCGACTTCTTTATGCCCAATGAAACCGAGCTGGAGATCCTCACCGGCCTGCCGGTCAGCAGTGATGAAGAGGTGATCCTCGCCGGACAGTCGCTGCTGAAACGCGGCCTTAAAAATCTGATCATCACCCTGGGCAGCCGGGGATCAGTCTGGATGAGCGGCGACGAGATCCATCGCGTGGCTGCCACACCGGTTCAGGCGGTCGACACCAGCGGCGCGGGCGATGCCTTTATCGGCTGCTTTGCGTATCTGCTGGTGGAAACCGGCGATGTGGCCGCCGCCATGACCCAGGCGTCTGCCTATGCTGCCTGCAGCGTCACCGGGCGCGGCACCCAGCGCGCCTATCCCGACGCAGAGAGTTTCCAGCGTTTTCTCAACCGTAACTGAGGTTCTGCCATGCAACAGAAAATTGTTCAGCAATCTGATGGCTATCTGAATAAAACGCCGCTGTTCCAGTTCATTCTGCTGTCGTGCCTCTTTCCGCTCTGGGGCTGTGCGGCGAGTCTTAACGATATCCTGATCACCCAGTTTAAAAGCGTATTTGCCCTGAGCGACTTTGCCAGTGCGCTGGTGCAGAGTGCCTTTTATGGCGGCTATTTTCTGATTGCGATCCCCGCGTCGCTGGTGATCCGCAAGACCAGTTACAAGATGGCGATCATGATCGGCCTGGCGCTCTACATCGCCGGCTGTATCGCCTTCTATCCCGCCTCGCACATGGCGACCTACACCATGTTCCTGGCGGCGATATTTGCCATCGCCATCGGCCTGAGTTTCCTGGAAACCGCCGCCAACACCTACAGCTCGATGATTGGCCATCGTGATCACGCCACGCTGCGCCTCAACGTCAGCCAGACCTTCTATCCGATCGGTGCGCTGATGGGGATCGTGCTGGGTAAATATCTGGTGTTCCAGGATGGCGACAGCCTGGAGAGTCAGATGGCGACCATGACGGCAGAGCAGGCGCATGCGTTCCGCCTGACGATGCTGGAACACACGCTGGAGCCCTACAAATATCTGGTGATGGTGCTGGTGGTGGTGATGCTGCTGTTTATGTTCACCCGCTATCCGCGCTGTAAACCCGAAAGCAGCGAGAGGTCGCGCCCCTCGCTGGGCGAGACCTTCCGCTATCTGGCTGGCAACCGACACTTTAAACGCGGAATTGTGACCCAGTTCCTCTATGTCGGCATGCAGGTGGCCGTCTGGTCGTTTACCATTCGTCTGGCGCTGACGCTGGGGGCGACTAATGAACGTCACGCCTCGAACTTTATGATCTACAGCTTCATCTGCTTCTTTATCGGCAAGTTCGTGGCGAACTTCCTGATGACCCGTTTCCGCGCAGAGAAGGTGCTGATTGCCTATTCGGTGCTGGGCGTGCTGACGCTGGCTTATGTGATGCTGGTGCCGAACTTTACCGCCGTCTACGCCGCCGTTTTTGTCAGCGTGCTGTTTGGTCCCTGCTGGGCGACGATCTACGCGGGAACGCTGGCGACGGTCGATAACAAATACACCGAAGTCGCAGGCGCGTTTATCGTGATGGCGATTGTCGGTGCTGCCTTTGTCCCCGCGCTGCAGGGCCTGGTTTCGGACTCACTGGGTTCAATGCAGCTGGCATTTGGCGTCTCGCTGCTCTGTTTCGCCTGGGTCGGATTCTACTTCTATGGCGAACTGCGCCATAAAAAACAGCCGGTTGCGACCGGTCGTCTGGCGGAGGAGTTACCATGAAAACCCGTTTACTCTTAGCGCGTGAACAGTTTCACACCACACCCTGGGTGCTGCTGGAGAGCGATGATTTCCGGGTTGAGCTGTTTCGCTATCCGGCGGGCATTGAGGCGGTGCGCATTCATAACCGGCGTGGCAGCGTGACCGTGCTGCCGTTTCTCGGGCAGATGATCTGGGACGCAGAGTTCGACGATCATAACCTGACCATGGGCCACAGTTTTAAGCAGCCGCTGCCCGCAAATTCGATCATCGACACCTATGGCTGTTTTGCGTTTCATTCGGGACTGCTGGCCAACGGCTGTCCCGCACCAGAGGACGATCATCCGCTGCACGGTGAGATGGCCTGCGCCCGCATGGACAGCGCCTGGCTGGTGCTGGAGGATCAGACGCTGTCGCTGGAAGGGGAGTGTGAATATGTCAAAGGCTTCGGCCATCACTACCTGGCCGCACCCGCCGTCCGCATTCCGGCCAGCCAGCCCCGGCTGACGATTGAGATGACAGTCACTAATCTGGCTGGCGCGCCGATGCCGCTGCAGTATATGTGTCACCTCAACAGCGCGTGGATCGATCAGGGCCGCTTCCGGCAGTCGATCCCCGAACAGGCATTCCAGCTGCGTCGCTCGATCCCGGCGCATCTGCGACCAACGCCCGCCTGGCGGGATTACACCGATCGGCTGGCGCGCGATCCGCAGGCGTTACAGCAGCTCGATCAGCCGCAGCTTTGCGATCCGGAGATCGTCTTCTTCGCGGACGATCTGCCGCAGTATGGCGATGAGGTGCAGTTTGAGTTGCATGCGCCGCAGGGCTATGCGCTGATGACGCGCTTCTCCACCGCGCAGTTTCCGCACGCCACTCGCTGGCTGCTGCACAACCACGATCAGCAGGTGGCGGCCTATATCCTGCCCGCCACCTGCCGGCCAGAGGGCTTTCTTGCCGCGCAGCAGGCTGGCACGCTGATCACCCTGGCGCACGGTGAACAGCGCCACTTTTCTGTCGAGACCGGCTTACTCTGAGCCGGGTTTAAATTGCCACCAGGCCGCGCACGCCCTCTGCTTCCATGGTGTCGCCGCGGCCACGCTGCACAATTTCTCCGCGCGACATCACCAGATAGCTGTCCGCCAGCTCCGCCGCGAAGTCATAAAACTGCTCCACCAGCAGGATCGCCATATCTCCCCGTTGCGCCAGCTGGCGGATCACCGCGCCGATCTCTTTGATCACCGAAGGCTGGATCCCTTCGGTCGGCTCATCAAGGATCAGCAGCTGGGGCCGACAGGCCAGCGCCCGGCCAATCGCCAGCTGCTGCTGCTGACCGCCAGAGAGGTCGCCGCCCCGGCGTGACTTCATCGCCAGCAGAACCGGAAAGAGCTGGTAGATCTCCTCCGGCACTTCACGCGCCTGCGCAGCCGGAAAGCGTGACAGCCCCATCAGCAGATTCTCTTCCACCGTCAGACGCGGAAAGATTTCCCGCCCCTGGGGCACCCAGGCGATGCCAGCCTGCACCCGCTGGTGCGGCTTGCGGCCATTCATGCGCTGCTGCTGCCAGTGAATCTCGCCCGACTTCGCCGGGATCAGCCCCATCAGGCATTTCAGCAGCGTGGTCTTCCCAACGCCATTGCGCCCCAGCAGACAGGTGATTTCGCCAATCTTTACCTCAAACGACAGGCCGCGCAGAATATGACTGCCGCCATAATATTGATTCAGTTCAGTAACCTGTAACATTTCAGCGCCCCAGATAAACGTCGATAACCTGCTCGTTGGCCTGCACGTCGCGCAGCGAACCCTCGGCCAGCACCTGACCCTGATGCAGCACCGTCACGTGGTCGGCAATGGTTTCGACAAAGCCCATGTCATGCTCCACCACCATCAGCGAATGCTTGCCCGCCAGGCTGCGGAACAGCTCGGCGGTGTAGTCCGTTTCGGCATCGGTCATACCCGCGGCCGGTTCATCCAGCAGCAGCAGATGCGGCTCCTGCACCAGCAGCATGCCGATCTCCAGAAACTGCTTCTGGCCATGCGACAGCAGGCCCGCGCGACGCTGGCGTTCGCCGCCCAGCCGCAGCAGTTTCAGCACCTCATCAATGCGATCACGCTGTTCACCGCTGAGGCGGGCGCGCAGGCTGGCCCAGACCGATTTATCGGCTTTAAGCGCGATCTCCAGATTTTCGAACACGGTTAACGCCTCAAACACCGTGGGCTTCTGGAACTTGCGGCCGATCCCGGCTCGGGCGATCTCCACTGGCGAGAGACGGGTCAGATCGCTGTCCTGGTCGTAGATCACCCGGCCGGCGTCGGGCCGGGTTTTGCCGGTGATCACATCCATCAGCGTGGTTTTGCCCGCACCGTTGGGGCCGATCACGCAGCGCAGTTCCCCGACGCCGATCTGCAGCGAAAGATCAGTCAGCGCCCGGAAGCCTTCAAACGACACGCTGATCTTCTCCAGTTGCAGCACCGGATCGCGCTGCACCCGATGGCGATCCGCCAGTTGAGTTTGGGTAAACAGGGCATCACTCATTTTTTCCTCCGGCGCAGCAGGCCAATCACGCCGTGCGGTAGAAACAGCGTGACCAGGATAAACATCAGCCCCAGGAAAAAGAGCCAGTATTCGGGGAAGGCGACGGTGAAGAAGCTGCGTGCGCCGTTAACAATCGCCGCGCCCAGCAGCGGGCCTATCAGCGTGCCGCGTCCGCCCAGCGCCACCCAGATTGCCGCTTCAATCGAGTTGGCCGGTGACATCTCACCCGGATTGATAATGCCGACCTGCGGCACATAGAGCGCCCCGGCCAGGCCGCACAGCACGGCGGAGAGCGTCCAGACAAACAGCTTGAAACCGCGCGGGTCGTAACCACAGAACATCAGGCGGTTCTCCGCATCCCGCACCGCAGTCAGCACCCGGCCAAATTTGCTGCGCGCCAGGGCGAAGCCGATCGCCAGGCTCAGCAGCAGCAGCAGCACCGTGGCGATAAACAGCCCGATACGGGTGGGGGTTGCCGTCACCGAAAAGCCGAGCAGGGTGGTAAAGCCGGTAAAGCCATTGTTGCCGCCAAAACCGGTTTCGTTGCGGAAGAACAGCAGCATCCCGGCGTAGGTCAGCGCCTGGGTCATGATGGAGAAGTAGACGCCTTTAATCTTCGAGCGAAAGGCGAAGAAGCCAAAAATCAGCGCCAGCAGGCCCGGCACCAGCATGCTCAGGCAGAGCGCCCAGGCGAAATAGTCGGTGCCGGTCCAGAACCAGGGCAGTTCCCGCCAGGAGAGAAAGGACATAAAGGCGGGTAAACCCTCGCCTGCGGCCTGGCGCATCAGGTACATGCCCATGGCATATCCACCCAGGGCGAAAAAGATGCCGTGGCCCAGCGACAGCAGTCCGGCGTAGCCCCACACCAGATCCAGCGCCACCGCGACCACCGCGTAGCAGAGGATTTTGCCGACCAGCGTCAGGGTATAGGTGGAGATCGCCAGCGGATGCGTGGCGGGCAGCAGCGCCAGAAACGGCATCACCAGGAGCGCTACGGTAATCGCCAGGCCAATGCTGATGGTCAGGCGCGGCGCGGTGCGCGCCACGCGAAGCGTGATGGGTTGCGTCATCAGTCAGTCACCCTTCCTTTTACCGCAAACAGCCCCTGCGGACGTTTCTGAATAAACAGCACGATAATCACCAGAATCAGGATCTTGCCCAGCACGGCGCCAATCTGCGGCTCCAGCACTTTGTTGAGAATGCCCAGGCTGAACGCGGCAACCACGGTGCCCGCCAGCTGACCGACGCCACCCAGCACCACCACCAGGAACGAGTCGATAATGTAGCCCTGGCCCAGCTCCGGTCCGACGTTACCGAGCTGCGACAGCGCCACACCACCCAGCCCGGCAATCCCCGAGCCGAGTCCAAACGCCAGCATATCGACGCGACCAGTCGGCACGCCGCAGCAATCCGCCATGGCGCGGTTCTGGGTCACGGCGCGCACGTTCATGCCAAGGCGGGTCCGGTTCAGCAGCAACCAGGTGAGCGCCAGCACAAACACCACAAACAGGATCACCGCGATGCGGTTCCACGGCAGCACCAGATTGGGCAGCAGCTGTAAGCCGCCGGAGAGCCACGCCGGATTCGCCACCTCCAGGTTTTGCGCCCCGAACAGCACCCGCACCAGCTGGATCAGCATCAGGCTGATCCCCCAGGTGGCGAGCAGCGTTTCCAGCGGACGGCCATAGAGATGGCGGATCACCGTGCGTTCCAGCGCCATGCCGATGGCGGCGGTGACCAGAAAGGCGACCGGCAGCGCCAGCAGCGGATACCAGGCTAAATAGTGCGGCGCAAACTGCTGAAACAGGCTCTGTACCCACCAGGTGGCGTAAGCGCCGAGCATCAGCATTTCACCGTGCGCCATGTTGATCACCCCGAGCAGGCCATAGGTGATCGCCAGGCCCAGCGCGGCCAGCAGCAGGATGGAACCCAGCGACAGGCCGCTGAAGGCCTGCCCCAGCAGATCGCCCCACATCAGCCGTTTCTGAATCTGTTGCAGACTTTCCGCCGCGGCGGCCCGCACCGTGGCATCCGGCTCATTCGCGGTCTGGGTCAGGCGTTGCAGGCTGGCCTGCGTATTGGGATCGCTGGACTCACCCAGCAGTTTTACCGCCCGCAGGCGCACCATCGGCTCGCCATCTGCCAGTTGCAGGTTCGCCAGCGCCAGCGCCAGTGCGGCATGGACCCGGCTGTCCTGCTCGGCGGCAAAACGCTGCTCCAGCAGCGGCAACTGGTCGGCAACGCTCTCACTTTGCAGCTGCTGCGCTGCGCGCAGACGCAGGGCCGTATCAGTGCTGACAAGCTGGTGGGCGGCCAGCGCGTTGTTAACCAGCACGCGCAGACGATTGTTCATAAACAGCTTTTTCAGGTTGCCCGTGGGCTGCGCCACCGCATCCAGCGGCTGCAGCGTGGATCCCTGCTGGCTGAACGGCTGTTTATTCTGGTCGATGACCACCGTTTCGGCATGCAGCGCTTCTAGCAGCGGCAGGCGATGGCTGTCCGGTGCGGCGGCCCACTGCTGCAGCAGCGTGGCCTGCTGACTGCGGCTGGCGGCGGCAAAGTCAGCCGCCGGTCCGGCACTGGCCAACAGCGGCATCAGCAGCAGCAGGCTGAAAAAGCAGCGACATAGATTCATAAAAGGAGCCTCGTCAGGGGAGGGCAGCACGGCGGGGTGCCGTGCTGCCGCTTCACAGCGGGTGACGCTGCGTATCAATCAGCAACGCGCGATTACTGCGCGGTCTTCACCGGGTGGTCGGGCTTTTTGTCGTTACCGGCAATGTACGGGCTCCACGGCTGCGCGCGTACCGGCTGATCGGTCTGCCACACCACGCTGAACTGGCCGTTCTCTTCCACTTCACCAATCATGACCGGTTTATGCAGATGATGGTTGGTCTGATCCATGGTCAGGGTAAAGCCATCCGGCGCTTTAAAGGTCTGACCGGCCATCGCCGCCCGCACTTTGTCCACATCCGTGGTGCCCGCTTTTTCCACCGCCTGCGCCCACATATGAATGCCAACATAGGTCGCTTCCATCGGGTCGTTGGTGACGACGGTGGCGGCGTTCGGCAGGTTATGTGCTTTGGCATATGCGCGGTAGTCGGCGACAAACTTCGCGTTGGTCGGATTATCGATAGACTCGAAATAGTTCCAGGCGGCTAACTGACCCACCAGCGGTTTGGTGTCGATGCCGCGCAGCTCCTCTTCGCCCACCGAGAAGGCGACCACCGGAATGTCAGTGGCTTTAATCCCCTGGTTCGCCAGCTCTTTGTAGAACGGCACGTTGGAGTCGCCGTTGATGGTCGACACCACGGCCGTTTTGCCGCCAGCCGCAAACTTTTTGATGTTGGAGACAATGGTCTGGTAGTCGCTGTAACCAAACGGCGTGTAGACCTCTTCGATATCTTTATCCGCCACGCCTTTGCTGTGCAGGAAGGCGCGCAGGATCTTGTTGGTAGTACGCGGATAGACATAGTCGGTACCAAGCAGGAAGAAGCGTTTCGCGCTGCCGCCATCTTCGCTCATCAGGTACTCCACGGCCGGAATCGCCTGCTGGTTAGGCGCAGCGCCGGTATAGAAGACGTTGGGTGACATCTCTTCCCCTTCATACTGCACCGGATAGAACAGCAGGCCGTTCAGCTCTTCAAACACCGGCAGCACCGATTTGCGCGACACCGAGGTCCAGCAGCCAAACACCACCGCCGCCTTATCCTGAGTCAGCAGCTGCCGCGCCTTCTCGGCAAACAGCGGCCAGTTAGAGGCGGGATCGACTACCACCGGCTCCAGCTTTTTCCCCAGCACGCCTCCTTTGGCGTTGATCTCATCAATGGTCATCAGCGCCACATCTTTCAGCGGCGTTTCCGAAATCGCCATGGTGCCGGAGAGCGAATGCATGATCCCCACTTTGATGGTGTCAGCCGCCTGCGCACTCCAGGCGAACCCCATGCTGACAACGGTGGCGGAGAGGGCGAAAGCCTTGATCAACGAACGTCTTTTCATCATCTGAAACCCCTGAGTAGTTGTTGTGTTATTCGGTGAGCTGGAGCCGGGCCTGCTGAAGGCGGTGCAGCGTGATCTTTCTGACCTCCGCCTTACTCACGGCGATGTGATCGGTCAGGATGCGTTGCGCCCCGGCGGTCTGCTGCTGAAAAATCGCCTGTAAAATCTGTGCATGTTCCTGATAAGTGGCACAGATGCGATCGTCGCGAGTGAAGTCGAGCCGACGGATAATGCGGATCTTCTCGGTGAGTTCGGCGTGAATGCGTGCCATCTCCGGGTTACCCGCTGCCGCCACCAGCGTCATGTGAAATGCCTCGTCATGCTGCGATACCACCAGGCCCTCTGTAAGCGGCTCCGCCTCGCACCAGAACTGGTTCAGTTCGTTTAACAGCGCGGCACACTGCGGCGCGGGCAGGGCGCAGAGGCGTTTTACCGCCTCGCACTCCAGCACGGTGCGCAGGTCATACAGCGATTCGAACCAGGCGAAATCGAAGTTCTTAATCTGCCAGCCGCTGCGAAACCAGACGTCGACAAAGCCTTCGCGTTCCAGCCGGAACAGCGCCTGACGGACCGGGGTGCGGCTGACCGCCATCCGTCCGGCGATTTCGCTTTCACTGAAGCGATCGCCGGGCATCAGGCGAAAGGCGAAGATATCGTCCTTCAGCGCCTGATAAACCCGTTCCGCCAGCGCTTCCGGGCGGGCTTTAGGGGAGTGGGGTTGCGTTGTCATTACCGCTCCTTATTCCAGCCACAGCAGGTTATCGCCAGGACTGACCGGACGGCCCGCCTGGCAGGCAATCCGCGTCACACGACCGGCCTGCGGGGCGACAATCGCCAGCTCCATCTTCATCGCCTCTACGATAATCAGCGTCTGCCCGGCGCTGACCTCGTCGCCCGGCTGCACCAGCACTTTCCAGATGTTGCCATTGAGATCCGCCTGCACCGGTAGCCCGTTTTCCTCCTCTTCGCTGACGCTGGCGCGCGTTTCATCCTCCGGCGGCGCGTTCTGCTCTTCCTGCGCCCATAGCTGCACTTCCTGTTCAAAGGCGGCGGCCTGGCGCTGGCGGAACGCTGCAATTTCAGCGGCGTGGTCGGCGAGGAACTGCTGGTGGGCGGCAAAATCAAACTGCGTCTCTTCAATACGAAGGCTGGCGCGGCCTTCGCGGAAATCTTCGCGCAGTTGGGTCAGTTCGGTTTCACTCACCGGATAGAAGCGCACCTGATCGAAGAAGCGCAGCAGCCACGGCGCATCGGTAGCGAACTGCGGATTTTTCAGGAAGGTGTTCCAGATGGGCAGCGTGCGGCCCACCAGCTGATAGCCACCGGGCGAATCCATGCCGTAGATGCACATGTACATGCCGCCGATCCCTACGGTACCTTCGGCGGTGAAGGTGCGCGCCGGACTGTATTTGGAACTCAGCAGGCGATGGCGTGGATCGATCGGAACGGCACAGGGCGCGCCAAGGTAGACGTCGCCCAGCCCCAGCACCAGATAGCTGGCGTTGAACAGGGTATCGCGCACCTCATCGCGGCTGCTTAAGCCATTAATCCGCTGGATAAAGTCCACGTTGTTGGGCAGCCAGGGGGCGCTGGCGCGCACCGTCTCCTGATAGCGGCTGACGGCGCCCAGCGTGGCGCTGTCTTCAAATGCCATCGGCATCCACACCACGCGGGAGGGCACTTTCAGCGTGCTGACGTCGCCCAGCGTCGCTTCCAGCGCCAGCAGCAGTGACATCAGCCGGGACTGGTTAATGATGCGGCTGTCGTAGCGCACCTGCAGCGAACGCACGCCAGGCGACAGCTCCTCTACGCCGGGCTCCGCCTGCGCCGTCAGCGCATTCATCAGCAGATGGACACGCAGACGCAGCGCCAGATCCAGCACGTTGTCGCCATACTCAATCAGCACATATTTGTCGCCCGCCTGGCGATAGACCACTTTCGGCGTGCTGGTCGTGGCCTCCAGAGCGGCCAGAATCGTGGCGGAACCGTGGGCGGTTTCGGCCAGTGACGGCACGGCAAATGTGGGCGGATGCTCAGGCCGCAATGTCTCAATCAGATGCATCTGCGCTTTTTCCCGCGCCAGCGCATCGTCTGCGGTGATGGGGTGGAAGCGGATGGTGTCGCCAGGTTTAACCTGGCCTACTTTCCACAGCTCGGCTTTGGCGATGGTCACCGGACAGACAAAGCCGCCGAGGCTTGGGCCGTCGTGCGTCACGATCACCGGGAAGTCGCCGGTAA
>PVMI01040132.1:0-25196 GCA_008528875.1 Aulacorthum solani | reverse complement strand
ATGGGTTTTTTTTATTATACTTTAATTTTAAAGCGAGTTATGAGTATTTTAAGATGTCCAAACAATTTTAAATTTTAAAATTCTCATAACTAACTTTAAAATTAAAATATAATAAAAATCCATTAGATGCCCTATATAATAATCTTACCTTTAATTTTTATAACAGAACAATTCACCCTAATTTTTGAGCTAACTGAGATAAACTTGATTTGCTGAGCTTCCAATTCGCCATGTTACGCACTTGTAAGACGGAGACAACATATGCCGGGTATAACGTCCTCTTAAGTCACTTAAAATCCAAAATATGTAAATAGAGCTTAACTGATTCAATAGATAGTCAAATACGTCGAATATTAAAATTGCAAAATTATATTGAAAAGTTAAAATTAAAATAACTTTCTATCACTTATAAATTGAATTACTTTAATAGTGTACTCTTCAAAATTCATTGGCTATAGATCAAGGATTGGTGGTCATCCTTGATTAATTTAGAATTTGATAAGACCCTGTTTCCAGGAAGTCTCGGATTTGAATAAATCAAATTATACCTAACTATAATTATTTTTCATTTATTCGAATAATGCCTACTATGAAACTATTTTAATATTAATGTTTAGTTTATGTAGGATAAATTATCATTAATAATATTAATAATTATTAGTATTAATTAAATTTACTAAACAATAATTAATAATAAACTAATAATCATTATTTATTTTTATTTACATTAGTGGTGGCCAGAGTAGAAGAGTATCTCTTGCTATTAGCTTATTACATGACCCCATAGTTATGATTTTGGATGAACCTACAGTTGGAATTGACCCTTTACTGAGAGAAGGGTAACACAAATTATTACAATTAAGTTTAATTTAATTTTTAATAATACAAAAAATAATTTAGAATTTGGGCTGAGTTAATAAAAATGGTCAAAGAACAAAAAAAAACAATCATAATAACTACTCATTATATCGAAGAAGCAAATAAATCTGATTGCGTAAGTCAATATACGTATACAATGATATGTATATTATGCATACATATATACATATAGGTATAAAATCTGAGGGTTGTACAAACGTTTATTTATGTAAAACAGATTTTAAATTATGTACCTATCAATGATCAGGTGATAAGTTCATTATATTTAAATGAATCATAATACGTAACAAATAATTATGATATTTAACATAACTCAAATAGTACGCATTAAATACATTTACCTAATTTTATAAATGTATTTTGATTTCGATAAAGTATATAATTTATAGCTTTTTGTAATTTAAAATCCTATACTATAACCTTCTGAAATATTTCTTCTATCAATAGGAAACTAATAAAACGAATAAATTAATAAACATAATATTATTTGACACGATAAAATATCATAGAATTTTTATACCAAATTTTAATAAAATATGTTCTTAGGTCGGCTTAATGAGAAATGGATTAATAATTGAAGAAGGACCACCTCAAGATATCATTGTCAAATATGGTACAGATACATTGGAATCAGCTTTTTTAACTCTTAGCAGTAATCAAAGAACAATTACTGAAGTACAGTACCTTGACATATTTAAGTATAAATATTTTATTTATATGTGCGTATTGCGTAGGTAGTTATAAGACGATAGATACATTCGCGTATCTTAATATTGTATTTTGTGAGGGTAGTTAGTATAATATTATAATCACATTAATACCTATATACAATTTGAAAACTTACATCGACGATTTTAAGGATGATGAAACACTATCCCTGTATTTTTTTACTTGTTTTATTAATGGTTTGCCAAATACTTAACCCCATCCAACATTGTTTATTGAACAAAAAAAATTCAAATTACATTATAAAGTTGAATATAAAAAACAATAATACAACAAATAAAGGCATTTATCCGTCTCCATGGCTGCCGTGATCAAATATCTATAAATTGTTTCCCTAAGATAGAGTGAAAAGACGTCTGGTCGGTCCAGTTTCTTTTGGCCCTGTCTTAATCGCTGTTCGTCATGTTTCGAAGAAATTATTGCCTCCACCATGCTGTAAAATAATTTACACTATCTCTATCTAAAAACCTATATTTTTTAATAATTATAGGCTTAATTTGAATATTTGTTGCGGAGACCATCGCTCTAATAATATTTAATTCTTCTCTATTTATATGATTATATAACAACTAGCTGTATTATCTGACTCTGTCAGAGTAAAGTAAATCTATTTATTTATTACCATATTCCATTTTTTTTATATATATTACAATATCTACGGAAACTAGTAAAAATTGTTGTATCCCTTTCAAAGTATAAGTAGGACGTATGGTTTAATGTATCTATGAGTGTTTCATGCAATATTATATTTAACTGTGAAAAATTGAAAATTATAGACTATGCAATTTGAAATTTGAATAATTTGTATTTATGATACATAAGATGAATTGATAAAATAAAATAGTAAAATAAAATCGTGAATTTATTCAAGAGTCCATTTTCTAAAACTCTTCTGTAAACAATGTTTTTTTGTGATGTCAGTAGAATGAACGCAGTGAAAAATAATTTACAGTGAGAAAAGCAATGTTTTTCTTAATAAATGTCCGCCATCTATATTTACATTATGTTTCCGTGTAATAATAATGAAACAAATTATATCGAATCATAATACATATTTTATTTTCTGTAACCAATGACAATCCTATATATATAGTTGTGTATATATATATACACACAAAACAATTTTTTGATTTTTGTGTGTGAAATTAGTGTGTGAGTGGAACATGTTTTAAGGAGTAATATTTAGGCATTTCATACAGCAATTATATTTGAGCTGTGTTATTTTGTGAGAAGTAAATGAATGTTAGTGTGTGTAATTCGTAAAATTCGTTACAGGGCACTGACGGCCCACCGGCGGCATATAAATTTACACACGTGTAGACACATGTCAACGACATAGATTTTAATAAATATACGCCATGCTATTCAAATGACAAAATGCTAAAAAGCTAGACAAAATTGAAGGACTTGGATTCGATTGATTTTAATTTGGAAAATTGATATTAATTAGTCATTGTGTTAGTTAAGAAATGGCCGTTTTATTTTATTTATTCAAATTCTTCCATAAAATATCAACAATTTAAAAATAACAATTTTGGTATTTTGAATATTTGAGTAATTTATTAATTTTTGTGATAATGACAAATTTCTACGATCATGCTTTAGTAGAGTTGTTGAAGATTTTTAATTAATTTTCAAAATTAAAATCCATCGAACCCAAGTTTCACAGTTTTGTCTAGCTTTTTACCTGTTTTACTTGATTATTTCTACCTGCTCCAACAATTTTAATAAACCCCTACATTGCGGTACAATAGTACCATGTGCACATTTCAAGTCTCTAACTATCACAGTTTTGGCTATACGTTGTTTAGTCAGTTAGGATATCTTATTTTCTAAATTATACTGATGTACCTATATGTATAAATACAATTATTACAGGAACTCCAAACAAGGATAGCAAAATAATTTATATTGGTATGGATACGATGCAACATATTATATCTTTCCTCCACAAAATATATGCTACACGCCTACACTAGTACACTACTAGTAGTATTAATGACCGGAGTATTGAGTCGAAAGTCAAACTTTCTATGTAGTGATGTTTGTTTAAAAGTTAGTTGTGCATTAAATGTTTGTAAACTTAGGCCAGGATCAAATACAATGACATTTTTTTTACTATTAATATAACATTTTGTAAGAAATTGTAGGATACATTCCATTTCATACATAAGTACGTATAAGTTCATCAAAGGCACACAATTATTTCACACTTCATAGATATTTTGAACGAAGCATTATTGTTATAATATGTTTCAAAATACAATTAAGCTAAAAAAAATATACAAATTCCAACACTTATCTGCAATAATATAATATTATTATAAGCGTTAATATATTTATTTTCAATGATCGCGTGTTTCGTGCAATGATTTATAATTGGTTTTAAACTAATATTTAATTATAAGACTGCCTTGTAGTTATACCTATCAGTTATTTCCATACTTTTATCTATTTAGGAAGTCAACAACACTGTTCAGGTAAAAAAACAAATTGAACAAAAACAAAAAATGGGATCGGCAAAAGTCAATTTGTATAGAATTAAAGCGTTGTTAAAAAAAAATTATCGTGTATGCTCTCGAGATTATATGTAAGTATAACTTTGATATTATTTTAATATGATTGATTACTAGATGATATTAACTAGTACGGTATAATATAGGTTGATATTTACTTTGGTCATACTTCCCATATTACAAACATTCAATTTTTGTTTTGCGATTGGAGTACCATTCAAAGACATGACAATAGCAGTTAAAAATGACGAGATTAACATTTTAGATTGTCAATATTTAAATGTTAATGGATGTATTTTGGACGAAAATAGTAATCAAACAATGAGTTGTGTTATTATGAACTATCTCTCATCGCGTAATTATGAATTAGTGAGTAAATCATAAAAATTAAGTTAGGTAATGTATTTAATTTTAATCGATAACAATTGAGGGGGTTTCAGAGTGTTGAGTAAGAATAAATTGGTCAGTGTGGGTTTAACTTCAAATGATTTTATATTTAATTTATTTATTAAAATTACAGGTCGAGGTACAAGATCGGGAAGTTGCCGAAGCTAGTATGAATCATAAAAAGTATATTGCTTTTCTATATTTTCCTAAAAACTATACTAGTGGTTTGACAAAATATATTGATGACCGTCAATATTTTGATTTAGAATCTAGAATTTTTGCTCGTTTAACAAATGAAAGTAAGTAAAGTTAATATGGTTATGAGTAGGTAAGAATATATATGTATATATGTATGTATCATTTTATCGTTTCATTGACCTATGAATAATTTATAATTTCAGATATTTTATTTAGAAATCAAATTACGGTAGATGTTTTACAATCAATAAATCATTTAATTATGGAAGCATTAAGTAGTTGCTCTAACAATCCAATATCAATCAGTGTACCCTTGGTATGATATAACAAAATATAGTGTGTATTTAAATTACATTTAAATTTAAATATTATGTATTTAGGTGAATGATCTATTCTTATCATACATTCACAATTCAGAATGTATATGGTTATTATCCATTGCATGTAATAAATGTTATTTATTATATTGAATTTAAATGTAACATCTTTAACTCATTTCTGTATTATATCATGCAACCAACATCAACCGTTTACACTAAAAATCTCATGGAAAACGCTGTTCAGTTTGTCCAAAATTTTCTATTTCTCAAGCTACTGTTTCTATTTTTATTTTCTTAAAAACATCATTCAAAATATTAGGTACATAAAAAAAATGAGACAAATCGGTCCAGCGGTTCTTGACTGATGGGTTTAGCAACGAACAACTTTTCATTTTTGCTATATAGATTAATACCTACGTGCTTTTCATGTTATATTGATTTATTTTTATGATAAAAGTTATACATATACAATACTATAAATTTAACTGAGAGTCTGAGTTTTAGTTAACAAAATCAAAAACATATATACGTACATAATTTAGTTGTTATTTACTTTATACCTATATTGTTTAATTTTTTAAAATTTTAATATCTAACAAGCAGTGGACTTTCTTTAGACCAATACATTTTTCTTGTGTATTTTATTCGGAAAATTATATTGTTAAGTGTGCACCAATTGTGTTGTTTAGTTTTGTGGTTAATAAAGTGAATATATTTTTGTTGTAGGAGTTTAATACTTTATTTGGAAAAGAAGTAAAATCATTTGCCAATGGTATCATTGTTCTTTTTATAGCCATGTAATTACTTTATTATATACTTAAATAACAATATATATTTTTTAAATTACAAAGTATAGAGTTAATAATTATTAAGATATGTTTTGAAAATTCAAATACGGTTAAGTCAATAAAAGCTAAGTATATTTCCAATAGCCTGTACTATAAGGTAATCATTATTATTGTTAAAAATGTATTATACTTAATTCATCTTATAATACATTGTTTTACATTTATATTTGTTCATTAGTAAATAAAATGTCACATACTATTAATTTTGTGTTTAAGTTGTGAGTGTATTAATTGGATCATTTATATTTTAACAAAGATCGAATTAAGATTAACTTATTATTTATAGACTTGTAATTTACCATTTATGTTAATATGCTTTGTAATGAAAAAAATATTAGATGATGTTAGATTTATTAGAAATGTGGAATAATGAATAATTTTTTTGAATTAATTAATGTTGTTTTATTTGTAGGGTAGCATTTTATTTCCCAAGCGTATATGCGGTAAGCATAATGATGTCGGAAAAAATGGACGGACTCCTTAGCCGATCGATGTTTGCAGGTATCTGAACACAAATAATTGTACATCAATAATTTTATATTTTTTTAAATACAATCAATAGTGCTATATTGATTTCAGGTGTTAAAATATTGGAATTGATAATTTCTATGTTTTGTGTCACAACAGTGTTACTTTTGTTACAATTGAGTTTCTCCTGTTTTATTTCATATGTTTTATTTTCGAATCCAGTACAAATCACCAATGGGATGTTTGTCTATGTGTTATTATTACTATTATTGGGATGGATAGGCTTTTTATTTGGTAAGTATTCAATTATAGATACATTCATATTATCTACTACAATAAATTAGTGAAATTATTTATTGCGTTTTCATAATACAATTTGATCTATTTATTATAATTTACTGTAACACAAAGAATGTTATGATAATCATAATATTTTGATTTTAGGTTTACTTACTGCTGTAATCTCAACTACAAAATTATTTGGTGTGTACATTATAACCGGATCATCTATGACTCAGTTCTTATTATCAGGTAAAAAACTACTCGTGTAAAATAAAATAAACTACACAGATAAAATATGTAATTTTTATATTTTATAAATTTAAGCACATAAGCAAGTTCTTAAGTAAATTAATGAAGCATAGTGCATACATACTCATATGTTTCAGTTATTTAATTCGTTTACTAAACAAAGTATGTTATGTAATGTTATACTTAGGTTCAGTATGGCCTTTGGAAGGACAGCCACAAATATTAAGACAAGTATCCCAGATACTTCCTATAAGGCTAGTAGGAAATATGATGAACGACATAGCAATAAAAGGGTGGACATTGGATCATCCATCAATCTTAACAGGAACTTCATTGACGGTTTTGTATACCATATTATTAATAGTTTTATTAATCGTATTAGGAAAAACAAAAAAAGACTTATGGGTTGTACACAAATAGACAGTTATGGTATTATACACAAGTAACACTTTTGTAATAAAAAACAATGTTTAATATAGTAATATAGTTAACAGCTTTTTTAATTACAAAGATAATTTTTTAATACCATGTACAATATATTAACATACAACTATTTGCATTGTACTTTTAACTAAATTTTATTTTCAAATAGTTTAGTTAAATTAGTAAGTACCTATTACGATTAATGGTAATATTATATTAAAATATTCTTAAAAATTAGAAATTTAAATTTGTCATGAATAATATTCTCTAGACAATTGTATAAGAGTACTCACGAGTCATTCAATTTTTAAAATTTAATAATAACTAGATATAAAAACTATTTATTTTATCAAACATATTACTTGAAACATTCACAGATTATAAATTGTATGTATGTACTATTGTAATTTCAAATATTTGACATATGTAATATATTTTTATGTACTAGGTACCTACAACCTATATATTTTGTCTTATTTCATACGTATTGGTGAACAAACGATTGTTTGTTTGAAGTTGTAGTAATAAAAACTTGTCCATGTGGATTATCCTAAGGAAATTATTTTAGTGTGAATGCAAATGGATGCACTTTCAATTTATGGATTAGATTTGTGTATATTGAAGTTTTTTAATGATTGGGAGAACTAATTACTAAAATTATGTGTATAATATTTCAAATTTCAATAGAGATAATTAGGCATTTTTATGTAGATAGAATGTATATTATAAATTATGATGTTATTTGTTTGAATATTTATTTGTACAACAAAACATAACTGTATATATTGTAAATGTATACCTAATATTGAAAAATAAATAATTTTTTTAATATTTAAATAAATAAATATATATATATATATATATATTGTGTATTATTGAACTGGGTTAATATATTATAATGTATTCGTTTTATTACACCTATATTATTTAGATACTCAATTTCATCTAACATATTGTTTAAACTCTAATTTTATTAATACAATTTTTCTATCGCTCTATTGCATATTTTTACTGAGGTTTGGAAGGTAATATTTTATAATACATTTTATTTTCAAATCCTGTATACTATAATAGTTTAATATATAGACACAGACAAATTTGACTATATAGGACTTATTTATATTAATGGCTTAAATACACGAGAAAAATACCTAAATACAATATAAAATATGTACTATTTAATATTTAGTTATTACGAATTTGAAAAGTTATAAGCGCTGGTAATATTAATATATTATCCACAAGATATTACACGATTATTTTTGTTATGATTCATTTGTCAATCCTAACTTTAAATCTTCACCGATTATTTCCCGTGTAGTTAACTAAAAAGAATATTAAAAATTATTTCTTTATATTATACAACATTTTAAAAGTCTTATTTTTTTATTCTAATTGTATTTAAGAATGGATCCTAAAATATTTGAACCTAAAGTAAGTGTCCAAAGTAGGTTTTTATGTAATTTTTGTCTTCATTATTTATTTCATTTGTTACCGTGTTGTATTGTTGTATTTGTCTGTTAACTTATTTATTCCTACCTAATAGATACAATTAGTGTACTTTGATGATTGCATATAATATATATATATTTAACCATCGAATGAAAATGTTGACTACCTAGTTAATACTTTAAAAGATTTTTTATTTGATTTTCTCATTACAAAACACCGACAAACACAAAACATACGAGCGTCTCACTGCAGCTTGGTAAATTGGCTGCTGCGTTCGCAGATCCCCTTATCATACCATATCACTGTGATAACTGCGTGATAATCTGATATAATAATATTATATTATATTATTATAACCGTCTTGCTTCTACTGTTTCTAGTTTCTTAGGCAAATACCAAAAAACAAATTTATTCAGTAAGTAATTTATTAATTATTTGTAAGTGGCTTGTAACTACAAAGTATTAGGTAGGTAAGTTTTTTTTATTAAATGTAGTTTTATGATTTGTATTTAATATTGTTTCGTAGATTTAAGAATACGAATTATCAAATGCATTATGAACATTTATAGTCTCATTATTGTCATCTTCAAGTCCAGAAATAATTGCATTTACTTCATTTACAGAAGGTTTTGGTATTGCTATTTTGCTGGATTTCTTTTTTGTTGAATAAAACCGAAGCCGTGGATCTATTTCCCTTTGAACATTGACTTCTTCAACTGTTTTTAAGTGAGTTTATCCTCCTTCATTCATTATTGCTATAACTTCTGCCAACTTTCTTTCAATTTTTTTTAAGTTTTCATCACTATATTCATCTGTTGAACTCAAACCCAAAATCATTTCTTTTTGGCTTATGATTGTTTGATTTTTATGAGCTTTATGGTGACTAGAAGTTGCAACCACATCCATTAATGTTTTTGGCTCTGTCATATTTGAGTTGTGAAAAACAGTTTTTCAGTTTTGTCATTTAAACTTATAAATTCATGAGCACAAGCATGTATGTGTTTACAAATATTTGCTTTAATAACATTATCAATGCAAGAGCAATGAAAGGTGTGAATGTAAATATTACACTTTTTGCATTTTAAACATGATGAATGTGTACCTGTTTCATCAGTTTTATAATATAGTGCTGTTGTGAGGGATTGGATTATGATTTGATAATATAAACTTTTTTGTTTTCCACAGTTTGTATTTGTTTCGGTTTAATGGATTTGCTTGAGTTATGACTTTGATGTACTCTTTGAACTTTTTCAGCAGGGATATTTTTTGACGACTTAATCAAACGTTTGTATAGACTATCTCTGGAATATTTCATAAGAGCATTAATTGTTTTGTCCAAACGCTTTTCTCTCTTTCCTTCTAAATATAATATGTATTTTAAAACAAAATAATACTAACATTGACACACCACACATCGTTATTATTTGTTAAAATACCTAGTTTAATTCAAATTTGAACTTAAAATATCTATAATATAAAAGGCTGGGCTATTTTAGCCCCCTTAGAGCCATCAATTGTTGAGCCACTGAGCAATAAACAATTAAACATAAATAAATTGATAATATTTTTTAAATTAACTAGCGTAATCAGATTATCACTCAGTGATCACAGAGATAATGGTATGATGAGGGGAGCTGCGATCGCAGCAGCCAATTTGAAAACTGCAGTGAGACGCTAGTTTAAACATTGTTACGAATATTTAACATCATGATAGTAGTATATAACTGTGATATCAGTATATCACCAAATAATAAATATAAGTGATAACATAGTACCAGCATAAGTTTGGTATAAAAAAAATAGTTTAAGATTTCCCTATTTACCCTCGAAGTAATTAAGTCAAAAACTAAAGTCTGCTACAGTGAACGGAGGGGGAGGTGATTCTCCCATTCGCCCCTCTGGATCCGCCCCTGCCATGTAAGATGTTTGATGGCCTGGTGATGAGCATCGGACTGAGTTTAATAATTATTGAAGATGCAGTAAGTAGTTGTCCAGAAGTAAGAGATCTGTTTGGAAATGCAGTAAGTCGAATTCATTTTTTTAAATTTTTGAGTGAACATATTATATTATATATTGATAATAACTGGAAAGAAAATGTAAAAAAACATCGATTATGTCTTAGGGCTATATAGATATCTCAAAAAGAGTCAAAATATTAGAAAATTTTATCATGTATAAGAAATGATAAAATAAATATTTGATGAACCTTTAAAGTGTCTTTACGGTTACCTATTCGTTTTTGAATTTCCACAAATAAAGAAAATCTTTAATTTATGGTTGAATATCCAATGCCAAAAATACTCAAAAAAACTCTTATTAACTTTAAACGCTCGTAAAAATTAAATTGTCTTTTTGCTAAACTTTTTTTTTCATTTAAGTAGAAAAACTTATGAGGAATTTTCTATTCAATTTTAAAATCGTATAGACAAAAATAAAAATTGTTATGTAGGTACATACTCTTTTTAATTTTCACTAACAACAGTGTATGAGGAACCTTGTATTACATTTTCAAGATTTTTACAAGCGATATATTTTTTATCGACAATAATAAAAAATCGAATGAAAATCTAAAATGTCTTATGCCTATAAATAACTAAAAAAGGGTTAAAATGTTTTGAAAATTTACGATGAAAAGAAAATACTAATATAAACATTCGGTGAACATTTTATGTTTATGCAGTTATGACTTATGTTAATGTTATATATAGTTATGAGTTACAAAAAAAACAAAATCAATTTTGTCAAAAACTGGTTTTAAGTAAATCTCTCTTATTTTCCTTAATTTTTTTTTGGTTTTTCCCAAAGATTTTAAAAACTACTAGGAATTTTCATTTTTGACTCCTGATGTTTCAACAAGATTCAAATTCCTAATAAAAAAAATATTAAAGTTGAAAATCAAATTATTATTAGTTTGATTAATTATTCTGTACACGAAAAACACAAAACAATTTAAATGTAATATTAAATATTAAATTATTATTCTGAAATAGAAGCAGATACCTACAATTGATCATAATGGCCCGTGCCGTGTATGGAAAAACGCAATATACATATAAATACTACATTTAGTTATCATAATCATACATATTTTATTATTAGATTATCATTAGTTTTTAGCATAATTATTATTATACAGTTATTATCCGTTTGGAATAATAATATAAGCTTAGCTACAAATGCTCGTTTAACTTAAATTTCATTAGGTTGGTAGATTGACTATGTATGATCACTACGGATGGATGAAATTTTGAAATCGAGCGCGCCTCGATAATACAAGTTTTAATTGTAGTTATTATTTCAGTAAACAAAATTGCGAAATTCATATCTCAATAACCACATAACTGTAGAAAATCATATAAATCAAAATACATATATTGTCTCCGTGATATCGAGCATCGAACATCACCCTCAGAGTATAACAACTAATACACACCACAATAAGTACCACAGAGCAACACACGTTGCGAATAAGGTAAGTGGACATACACACGTGCATTTCAAACGAAATACAAATATAGATGTATATACCTATTTATATTTAAGCAAACCTACCCGTTTTAAAAACAATCAAAATAATAATCGTATTAGAATTAAGAACGACCTTCGGTAACACTAAAATATATGCCCGTGTCCATAGCTAGCGCACACATATCTTATTACATATACACGTATTAGGCAATTGAGATACACGGTCTAGCAGTAGGGGATCGCGGTACCAACTCTTGCCGGCAGGACGAGTACAGCCACTCTCAGCTACGATATTCGTATACGTCATCAGCCTTCTATACATAAGATATTCTCATAATATATGAATTTTACCATACTCCTCGCATTACTACCTCGACCCCTACACCTTCACTGCATCTCAGTCACTCTAGATTGTCTTTCCCGCTTCTTATTTTTTATTCTAATGCGTATATAAAAAAAAAAAAAAAACAATTTTATTAACTTTATAATAAATTTAGGATTTGTGTTATACACATCGCATGATGACTGAGAGAGGGGGATTGGACGGAACCCCACTCTCTTTATTATAATTGCTTGTATGGGTATAGATACTTTTTGAATTCCATTAACCCCTCTCCCAAATTCGTTTTTCATATGTCTTGTGATAAAATAAAATCATAACCTTTTTTAATAATATAAATTCCTGAATAAAATTTTAAAACTAAAATTAAAACAGTATTATCGGGTATAATATTTGCTAATCCTTTCATAAATCAAACATGGTCGTTCTGTGGTCTAACGTAATAAGCAATAACTGAATATATTACTGGTATATCGTTATAAAATGAATATAACAAACGGTCACACCGTGGCTGGTACCGAATTGGTTCTCAAGCCCCAACTCCACATACCGGATTGGTCCTCGTCTTAAAAAGGCATTTTATTAAAGTATGCCGAATTGGTTTCCGTTTAAAAAATGGATTTTATTGAGTTGAGACGAATTAGTTCCTGTTAAATTAAGCACATTTCCTTCTCAATTGTACAGGCTTAGGATTATCAAATTTAAAGTAGGCTTGGTTAAGAATGTGCGATTATGTGTGTTAAAAAATACAAAATTTAAAATCATTGATTTGGAAGTCAAATAATCATCACTTAGGTGTACAAAATAAAAATAATAAAATAAAATATATACAACTTTAAATGGTTGATTTGCAAATTTGAAGCAAACTTTCTTCAAATATTCGATTTGTGTAAGTTTTTCATTAATGTATCTATAGTCATATAGTTTTCCAAGTATTGGTTATTTCTTTCCTGTTTTCTGGTAAGTTTCCTCGAATTATTATTACTTTGAAATTGAATATAACGCCAATATAACAATTTATTGCCATTTTATTGTTAATATCTTAGAGTGTATGTAGTTTTTTTTATATGCAATATAGGAAGTTAGTGTGATACAGCCATACACCAATTTAATTTTTTATATTTAATCTTTTTTTTTTTAACTATTTGAATAGTAAATACCTTATTTCCGATATATTTTTGGGAAATGACGCAATCATAATCATTTAGATTTAAATGATGTATTAAAATTTCAAGAACTTATCAATTCATTTTTATTAAATATTTATAATCTTTGTTATAGGTATTGTTAAGATCGAAAGAATCATTTGTAATGCATCAATGAACTTAATTTGAACCCAAGTTATGAACATCAAGGGTTTGTATCCTAAAATAATAAAATATATTTATAATGAACGTTTATCATTAAATTTTAATTGCGTAAATATTAAACTTTTTTGTAAGATTCTGTTTGTTTGCTTTTTTTTTGTATGAATTTCGAAATATACACGAAAATGAATTATTAATTAATATTAATATGGTTACCCTTCATAATTATAATTAAAATAAATAAAAACAATATAATACTTCAGACTTCTTGTAAGAAACTATTTTGGGTGGGTAGGTAAAAGATTCGTTATTTAATTACATTTGAAAGTGATTATATTCTGAACTAAAAAAAACGATGAACATGTATATTGCTATTATTAATTTGAACGATTATAATCGAATTATGGATTCAAAACTAAATAATTGAATGGCATGGATAATTTAAAAATATGATTGTTATGTAGTGATTATCCGTGTATCATAATATATTAATTCTTAACAAATTCAAACAGAATTATCTGTTTGTTATAAAAATAATTTAGTTGATTTAAAAAATATACAAATAAATATAAATTTTGAATAATTCAAATTATTTATTTTGTATTATTTCGCTAAATT
Organism: Aulacorthum solani; assembly: GCA_008528875.1. Lineage (NCBI taxonomy): Eukaryota > Metazoa > Arthropoda > Insecta > Hemiptera > Aphididae > Aulacorthum > Aulacorthum solani. Next base: position 10,715 of record PVMI01040132.1, on the reverse strand, counting down.
TTATATCAAAACTAATTTTCTTTCTAAAGAATTAACGAAAACGATTAAATGTTCTTATCAATATTATGCATATCTATTATTAATACCAAATAATTTTTGCTTTAAAAAAAACAACATTTTAATACAAGGTAAGTTGTTGTTAGGTTATAAGTGAATAAAAGAAATTGAGTGTAAGTATAATATAGTATACATAGAATTAATTTTTTTTTGTTAATACGTTATAAGTATTCACCATAACACCATGAATATAAGTAATTGAAGTTTTTAGCTCAAAGTTTTTAACCTACAAAGTACAAATAACTCATAATGTACCTACATGTTAAATATTAGTTTATATAAGTCAATAGGTACCTATTTAAAAACTTCGTTTATGATAAATGTTCAAGTTTTCATCAATGTATTCATATATATATATATATCCTAAGTACCGAACTAAATATAATTCGGTACGTTTGTTTTTTTTCTCGATAATTGTACTTAAGTTATTATTACAATTGTAGTTGTCTTAAATCTATTTCTAGAACACTGTACACTTCTTATCATACTTATCAAGGTACAAATTCTTAAGTTTATTCTTATGAACAAATTACTTTTGTACTACATTTTAGGAAGTATAAAAGTATAAAGTTTATTACCTATTATAGAAATACGTGAATATGGTTTTTCAATTTAGTTATGTGTAACGGTTACGCTCTTACATAAATTACGAGTACATACTTGTTTATAGCCAATAGTTATAGTACAGCTGGTATTATAATATTGTAATTTAAATATGTACGTAGGCCGTTTACTGATTGTATCGTAAATAATTATCTATGACCTTGACAACTATTATACTATGCATAACTAAATTAATGTGAAGATAATATAAGATATCTTATGTTTTAAATGTACCAATAATATTTACCTATAGTGTTTACTTTAATCCCCAACATTTTTAACGATCACTAAACATATTATGGTTATTTACACCTTACACCTCAATCAGATTCAAGTTATAAGTAATCAATAAATCACCATTAATTTATAAATGGCGTGTTAGTCTAGGGGTACCTACCTATTATACGCCCGTTACTTATCATTGATTAATACATTTGCAATCGTGGTTAGTTTATAATTCAGCTTAACCTCAAAACAGTAAATTTTGAAACATTTTTATCTTTGAAAAAATTTATCGTTCATTCCAAAGTCCATGAAAAAAAAATACCAGTAAATTGGTAAATAAATTGTGAAATCATTATGGCTATATTACAGTGAATTATCAAATATATTCTATTAAGTTTCAAAATAAAAAAAACACTCCCATCTCTGATAAATGATGACTTTTATTTAGGACTGAATTATGTTATACACTACCTAACAAGAAGTTAATTTAGAACTGTGGTAAAAAAATAAATGGGCTGTTATAAAATTTTTTTAATATTTGTTTTGTTTATTTTTCATAATGTATCATCCAACAAGTAATCATTTTTTTTATTTTATAAATATGCACAAATGATGAATTAGTTGAAGACGTAAATACCTAGTCAGAAATTTTCAGTAAAGAAACCACTTATTGATGAATCTTTATAAATAATAGAATGTATGTTAAAAACGAAATTAGAAAAAATATTGGTACCTAATAGGTATGTGAAGGTATAGATATGATATCGATTCCTGTTGCGTCTGGTTAATTTTGCATATTATTTAAATTTGGATCAAGTAAGAGCAACCACAGTTTTGATTAGATGATAAAGATTCATATTTTATATAGTCAAAATAATGTTTGCTCTGATTATAATATAGTAAAAGTTGGTTATTAAATACTACAATAAATTGTTTTTATTTACACGATTTTAGCCTGTACCTATAATTAAATAAAATACAGGTTTTATGATAGTTTTGTTGTCATGTTATTTTTATTTACACTAAGACGTATAGAAATTACCTAATAATTATAGGAAATAAATATAATGTATTGTTACAATATTTCAAAAGCAAATTAAATGTATATAATATTACTTTGTATAATCAATACATAAAAACAAATTAATTTTGGAAAATGGTATATTTTAGTTGGTAGCTATCTATGTGAACCGTGTTTGGTTATGTTCAAGTAGTTAATGATTAAGACAACCCAAAATAATTTTTAGTTCTATGTAGTTTTGAATGTATATAATTATTTTGTTTACATTAAAATCATCTTTTTTATAATCAATTGAGTTTTGTTTCAAGACAATTTTAATACGTACTTATTTAATTTAATGTCTACTAAGTTAACTCATTTTTTTTTAAATCACGTGTTTCGTGTATATATGCGCGTATTAAAAAATATATCAAGATTGTAGTTTTATTATTATATAGATTTCTGACATTGAGATTATTAGAACATACTATTTTTTGGGAAACTTATGTACGTATATACCTTGTATCGCCATATATTAAGAGTGAAGATGAAGTATATCTCGCAGGTTGTCTTCTAGTACGGAAAATTGACAATTTGCGTCATTATGGCTATGATTACAAATTGTCAAAAAATATTTGGTTAAGAATTATTTTACTACTGCAATTATTTATCAGTTTATTCTAGTATTCCATATATTATATGAAATATGCATCTTTGAATGTATGTTTACAATATTGGTAATTTTAAAGCTTTAAAAGATTATTTTTTTTTTGCAAATAGATAATTCTAAACTTTTTTTAATTTATAGTTTTAGATATTGCAATTTACAAGGTTACTTTTATCATAGTTTTAATTACATTAATTATAGTTAGTTAAACTTAGTTTATTATTGTTTTTATATTGTGAATAATTCGAATGTATAATAAATACTTGTTTTCGCATGTTCACACTCTCCCAACAAGTACAAGGCTGAATTGCATAGGAATTCTTCAAGTACAATACTAATCTATTCATACATTTACAAACTATTAAAATCATTCACCTATTTGTTTTTATATACCTAATAACTATTTATGTTTTATAAATAAATATGTTTATTGAATTGTATTACATATTTTATACTATTTCAACAAGTTTCTTATTTTTTACTAAGTCAATATGTATTATTTTGTTACTCACATTATCTTGTTATTACATTGAAATATATCATTAAATTTAGTATACATTGCACGAGTCCCATAATACAGTCGGTCAGTTAGTATCCACAACTTGTGGTTCGGATGTTATTGTGATTGTAATGGAAACGTCTTATTTTTTTAAAGGGATTATTTTTTTTTAGTATTTTATAAGTATATTGGTTGTGAAGGTTTCAAAACACAATTATAGTAGTATTTAAAAATATTTTATTTTACAATACATGTAATATTACTTATATTAATATAGCTAGGTATCATGAGTCAATAATGTTTATAGGTACTTGACATAATGACATGTGTAATAACTAATAAGTTATAATACGTAAAATCAAAAATATACCATTAGTATCAAGTGAGTCATTTAATCATTGACATTATTAACCAAATTTGAAAAATGAAGCTACACAAAAAAAAGTCACACCAATGCTTATAAATTCTAGCCTTAGGTATAACCAAACATATTATTATACCAAACATTATATGAATAAGTATAAGAATATCATAATTTGTTAAAAAAAAATAATTCAGCATGTAGGTACCTAAATAGTCACTAATCATACTCTCCCTATTTTGTTCTTTAAAAATTAATTTTTAGAACCATATACTGAGATTTTTATGACATTTAAAGAGATCTCTGTGGTAATATAAAATTATTATTTTCTAATTAATAACAACATTTATTATTGATGTGTATAAATCGAGATTCAAATGAGTAGTGTTTGAGTTATTGAACTTTAAGTAACTTCTAAGGATTATAGTCAAAAATATTGTTTTAGAATATTATATAATGGTTATAATAAATTGAAAATTATATTATTAGTATTTACATTAACTAATTGTTACATTTTCTAAACATAATAAACCCTATAAGTACTACATAAGTACACATATTTTAAATTGTGTGTTACAAAAATATTCAGGATTATTACCCTCAGTTTAATAATGCTAATCCTTCAAATTTTGATTAAGATGAATCAACATTTTCAAAAAAAGTAGTCTGATTATAATAATTTAAGGTGAAGAAAAGGTGGTTCTCAATGGAAAAAAGTTTGTACCACCACAGACTACATTTTAAAATGTCAAACATCTGAGTATCTATTTATTTTGAAATATAATCTTTTATAGGTAACTAATTAAGAATTCTAAAAATCAAATTGTATATAAACAGGAAAGGAAGGGAGGTAGGTGTACATACTTAGTAAATCACCCAGTTTATATAAGATGATAAATACAATCACTTTTGAACTTTAAACGAACTAGTATAAATAATATTGTGTTTTTGATCATAATATTATGACGTGTTATGCAAATATCTGTGTCCTATAATTCATATACAATGATGCAAATAGTACTATTGTAGTTATTTAAATATTAGGACATTTATGTAAATGTAAATGCACCTTCCTTTTAAGTATTTATCTTAAATATTTGTTTAGAAGTTATACATTTGGGGCTAATTAAAAAGATTTCCATCAGAAGTGAATACTTCAATGAAATTATTTAATAAACATCTAGTTAATTTAATATTATATATTATATACAATCATAACTTACGTCTTATTATTAAACTGATTTAGATTCTCAGCGGCGCCACGAATGTATTGATTTTAAAATAATGTGTGTTTTTTTTTGATAAGTAGTTGGAATTATTCTTCTATTTTCAACTTCAGTATTTTTTCTAATGGCGAAGTGAATCTAGTTGGTGTATTCGACAGGTCAAAGCTTAAAACTCCGAGTAGTTTCCAAAAACAACAAGAAAAACAAAAAAAAAAATTAACTAGAAACATTCATTTTTATTCAAAATTCATTTTGGTTTTTTGGTGTAACTCTAAAAAAATATCCATTGATACATTCATATATATCCATTTATAGTCAATGTTTATAGCATTTTCTAACAACATAATATTTTCAAACATTTTGACTCATATTAAGCTATTTATGAAATTTTCGATTGTTATTTGTATTTTTCAACTTATATCGATAAAAAAAACTCATTTGATCAAAAACTTGAAAATATAAATACAAGGTTTCTTGTATGTTGTTGTTGGAAGAAATTAAAAAAAAAAGTTTATCATTAATCCACAATAATTTTTTATGAATATGTGAAATTAAAATTTTGAAACAAATCCTTATAAATCATGAATTTTTGAAAATTATTTTAATTTGGATATACATAAAAAATTTAATTTTTATATCTAAGATTTGAAATTTACCTCATACCTCATACCTCACAAGTTAATCTACATAAAAAAACAAAAAAATGTATATCGGAAGTCAAATTAAATATTATAAGCGTTTGAAGATCAAATTTTTACAACATTTGCTATTTACTCGATTTATCATTAAGCGATTTTCTTATTTTGCTGTAATTCAAAAACAAATAACCGTAGATACTTGAAATTTACAGTATATGTTTATTTTATCATTTTCCATTCTTGATACAATTTTATATTTTAGATTCTGAGCGGAGTGATGAATGTATTGATTTTACAATGATGTGTGTGATTGTGTGTTTTTTTTTGTGTCTGTGTATACGAGAAGTAGTCGAAATAATTCTTCGATTTTCAACTTCAGTAGCTTTTGTGATTGGAAAGTGAATCTAGTTGATGCATTGCGGAGCTTATTTTTTGAAATTCTCAGTAATTTTCAAAAGCACCGCCAAAAACAAAAAAAAAATGAATGAAAAACGGGAATTTTTATACAAAATCCATTTTTGAGAAAATCGATTTTAGATATTGTTGTAACTCTAAAACCAATGTTCGTAGACACATGAAATTTTCACTGAATGTTAATACTGGCATTTTATATACTTGATAAAATTTTGAAAATATTTCAAATCTTTTTAAGTTATTTATAGACATTTGAAATTTTCGATCTTTTAGTTTTTTTTTTTTAAATGACAATATAATTTTATTCATCAGCTAAAAATGCTTAAAAATTTAATACAAGGATGCTTATATATTGTTACAACGACAGTAAAAAAATATTAAAATTACATAGACACAATTTTTTTTTAAAAGCATTTATTGTTCAAATGTTGACAAAATACTTAAAAATCACGAAAATTTGCAATTTATTTCGACTTAAAAATTCATAAAAATTTATCTTTTTAAATCTAAGATTTGAAAATTTAATTCGATGTTTTTCATGAGTTTGCCTACTTTTATAAAAAAAAATTTCTACCGGAAGGTCAAATTAAATTTTTATGAGCATTTGAATTACAACATTTCATATTCACTCAATTTCTCGTGTACCGATATCCTTATTTTATTGTTATTGAAAAACGAATAACTGTAAAAGCTTGAAATTTACAATATATGTTTATTTTATCAATTCCTTTACTTAATATCATTTTCAATATATTTCAACAATTTTTGAGTTATTTATAGACGTTTGAAATTTTCTGTTTTATTAGGTTTTTATTCTATGAATTTCAATACAATTTTATTCTTTGAGTCAAAAAGCTTGGAATACAAGGCTCCTATTGTTACAATAGTAGTTAAAAAATATTAAAAATACATAGTTACATTTTTTTTTACAAGTATTGAAAGTTTAAGTATCAAATTGAATATTTACAAATTGAAAATGTATAGAATGTTAAATTTGTATAGTTAAGGATAGAAAATTTAAAACAATGTTCCATTCAAGTAAGTTATTCTGAAACAGAAATATTTAAAAAATATATAAGTTATTTTTTATAGTCAATTTAGGTTCAAATTTGAACAAAATAATTTTTAAAATCGAAAATAAGAATTAGTTATTTTTTTGTAACCAAAAAATATTATTTGTGGTAGGTACTTGAAGTATTTAACATATAATATTATTATATTTGATGCACATGTAATTAAATTTTCAAATACATTGTTTCCGGCAAAAATTCAATCAACTTATTTTATTACTATATTAGTAAAATAAATTAATTCCATGCCAATATAAATACATTAACTAAATATAATTATTAATAATATTATTATTGTATGTAGTAACATTATAATATGCTGACTGACCGTCTTCTCTTGAAATAATTTTTCGTATTTTATGATATAATATCATTGAATTAAAATTTAAGATCATCCTTATTATCCTTATTACAATGACCAATACGACATCTATGATCGGTGTCCATTTGTCATGGGTCTAATTTTTTTTTCTTATGACTAGACCAATGATTTTATGTTGATTGAAATCCGAGATTTAACATTGTTTTCTGAATTTTGATACATAAAAATGTAATATTGAAGTATCTACTTATTATACGTGCACTGTACGCTGGAGTGGTTACAAATATCGTGTATTGTATGTCCTGCTACAATGTTCTGTAAATATTCTATTCTCATTTACTATGGGCTGAATAATGTGTAGTGTTTGGACATCAAAATGTTGAAAGTAAAACTCTTAAAAAATAATTTGTATAAATGTTACAAAAATATTGAAGAAAGAATTATTATTATTTGTATTATTATAATTATTTGTATTTTTCTTAATTAAAGTTTCACTAACATAAGTCATCTTAACTTATTGTTGTTGAATCACATTTTTTTAGCATTTGAAAAAAACAGATAATAATTAGTAATAATAAGAAAGAATTATAAAATAATTCTACCAACACAGGTTAGGTTGTACAACTGTAAATAAATAGTTGTAGTTACCTATACAAAGATTTGAAACTTAAATATTTACTTATTTCACTTTTAAGTTTTAACTGCATAAAATTATTGAAAAAAGAAAAAAATATTATTATTTAATTGTTTTGTTTTGTGTTACTCAATAATATTGTACAATCATTTTAGAATTTTCTAATTTATAAATTATAGCAGGATGTTTATAGTTTTTTTTCGAGCTACTCTTTTATTCACGCATTTTTTCGATCTTGAATGCAACAGCAGAATAAAAATCTCCGATTGTCGATAATGTAACTACCATTGTTCAAGGACACCAAGATACTGAGTCTTCTAGACGCAAAGATTCCACTTTTTTTTACACTCTCCATATTTTACCAAAACAATGTGTATGGTTGTATAAACCGCTCATATTTTAAACTTCGTTTATTTACACCCAGTCTGTGATCAGTATAAGGTATTAATATAAAAGCTTTAGTGATTTTATTTTCTATTTTTTTTTGTTTTTTAGTGAATATATAGCCAATCATCATTATTTGTGTACATTTATTTATGATTAAATATCATCTCAATAATAGAAAAACACAATATGATTGACAACGAAATTCAATATGATGTAAAAGTGATAAATGCATTTAAGAGTTATGGAAGAAATAACATATTTAATGGGTTGAACATGAATGTGACGTCAGGTTCTATGTAAGTCATTATATTTGAATAATTATTATTTATTTTTGACTCATTTAAATTTTCATCAAAGGCTTAATATTATTTATATTTGGGTATTAATGTTTTTGATTGTTAATGATGTAGCAGTCGCTTAAAAATATATATGGGATATAAAATTAAAATAGGTAGATATACCTACTGAAATTTAAGACTGACTTGATAAGTATTACATTTTAAATATCTATGTAAATATGAAATTATTTTCGTGTATAAGAAATAAATTGTGATTCTGAGATTATTGGATTTTATAATGATTTTAAAATATCATGTATAAATATAAATTATAAATAAATAATATAATATTGTGTTATAATACATAGTTTCAAGTTTTTTGGAAATTTGACAATCTTTTCAATGATCTAGGTTGTAAGCGTGGGACTGAATTGAGATTTCGTCTTCTTGTTTATAGGAATCTACTGATAAAATTTACATTTTATTTTTAAAATTATTTATAATACAATGAAACGTACTCGGTAGCCGAATTCTTGTCCACTATTCGGTGGTGTCCTTTATTCAGGAAGAGTACATTTTTGAAATTTATAAACTCATGTATTAGTTATGTAGATTTAATGATAATATATTATGTAATAATATTTTTATAATGTTTTAAATAATTTAATATATATTTGAGATGTCGATTTAATGATTATAATATAATTGAAAAAAAAAATGAAATATGTACATATAGCTATTAAAATGTAATAAATAAAAGAATATATAATTCATACATTTTATTCAAGAATAGAAAAAATCAGTGAACTTGGTCTGTTTAAAATGTTCCCGTCTCTGGATAACATCTCGAGTAAGTTCATTTGCAAAGTTACAGTAAAAGAAAAAATAGAAGGGTTTTATTTTTCAAACTTTTCTGCCAGAAAATGAATTCCTACGTTTCCGTATTTTTGAAGAAAATCGAGAATTTCAATTCTTTTAGAAGCGAAAACCTCTCTCACCTTAGCCTACTCATCTTAAATCGTATTCACTTGTCGCTTGTCGGAAAGTAAATCACTGACTAACAAAACACACGAAACATTAGCAGTCAAGGTTTAATTCTCCTTATAATAGTCATATTGTTATCTTATAGATCGATGACGAGTGTAACTTATCGTTTAACCTAAAGGTGTTTCCGTTTTGTTATTATTTTTATTAATAATCCACCGTAATAGGTGTCCGCTATTTGTAATCTCATTGAGTTCGTTATTGTTATAACATTATTACATAATTACGAGAGTACATACTAATGCAAATGCGTTTTGGTACCGTGATTTTTTTTTTAATTATTATTAAAATAATGACTGCTATTTGAAGATTTTTTCATTGAAAAGTAGTGAAAATGTCCCCGTTTCCAAAAAAAAAAAAACGTCATCTATTGGGAGGTGTCAGTTAGAGTAGGTTTCATCGTATATGAAACTAAACATTTCAAGTATTGAATACATTCACACAATTTATTAAAAATTAAAAAAATCATTAAGCTACATTGAGAAAAAATATAATTGAATACCTAAATATAAAATAATAAAAGATTTTATGTTTCAAATATCGGAAGGGCAAGGGTACATTTAATCAAAACTATTTTTATTCATAATATGCGATAGCAATATATTTAATATTATAACTTGTCGCTTCTTCTTTATATTTCAAATTAAACACAGTTTATTTGAATTTAAAATCGTGATGACAGTGTTGTATACTTAAAAACAATTTTATTTTATAATTACAAGAAAACCGGGAAAAATTTTACTTGAATAAGTATATCAGTTTAAAATACAATATCAATTTTTATAAGACACATTAAAAAAAACACAATTACATTATATTTTTTTTATTTTTTTTTGATATTCTGTGTGATTTTGAATTTTAAGTATGACAAAATGTTTATATTCTGTAATTTTGTCACAGTTCTAGGCCGGTATACATTAATATAGTTATCCAAAATAGTGTACGCGTATCCTATACATTTCATAGTGAACATTTAAAATTTTCGTTTTTGTAATTATTTTAATGGTTTTTTTGTATATTATGATGCTTCTAACGTTATCTCTAAATGAATTCAGTCAGGTAATGACTTAGAATATCTCAAATAAATATATAGTATTATTATTTATTTATTTTTTCATTGAAGAAAAAAAAACATTGGGCCATTGGCTTTTCATTAGTGATAATTAGAGGTAGGATTTATATTCTCTTAAAATCCTTGAACATGATATTTTTATGTCACATAAAATAGGCAATATATTATCTTAATATTTTTTTAAAATTCCAAACATATGATGTTTTATGTCCTTAAAT
>PVMI01040126.1:3554-14895 GCA_008528875.1 Aulacorthum solani | reverse complement strand
ATAATCGAATAAATCTAGTTTTTTAGAGGAAGTCGACGCGAGTTCTCGGGATACGTGATCATAAATAATTGTTTGAATTAGTTATGCATTATCTGCTGCCCGCTTGATGTAGCGTTACGGGCAGTATATTATTATTATTATTATTATTATTATTGTACAGCTGCTATAGTTTCCGGTACGATCAGTATGAAATGTTTTGCATGCATAATTAAAAACTCATCGGTTTCAATTAAACTGTTTCGTCAAAGTCAAATGTAAAATATAAAATAACAGAACGATGTACACTTGAGGGTCGCATCGCTATATAACATTTAATATTGTCGATCGATTGATCTGCTGCATTGCGATCTGAGGGTAGTAATAAGGATATTTCATGTATATATTGCGTGTTATTATTATTAATATTGTAGGATATAACTATTAGTATCGAACAAAAACGTGTTTCGTCGTTTATTTCATTACACATTTGCAAAGGATTATAATTTTTATTATGTATAAGACATGGCAGATTTCAACGACCTGTCTGATGGTCTTGTGAGAAAGTACACACGATTATTGCTGTCGATTGATTTGTTGAGGTAAATATTGTCTCTACATGGTCTATACTCTGAACATACGATTTTCTCGGAAGTTGATGTGATTGTGTGGTTTTTATTTGATCGCCCATCATTTATTATTACACAACGAAACCTACTATTATACCATACGAGTATAAACGAAATTGATAATAAACATAAAAAGTAAAACATTAAATTTATCACGGACCGTCAGACGGCGAGGATCTATTGCCGTAAACCATAATGTTCGATATATAAAATGCGGAATGAGATAATACGGAGCGCGTCAAAATTGATTACAATTTCAAACTATATAAACGCATATAAAATATTAACAGCATTTTACGATGTGTTATCACGCGGACACTATAAGCGTCACTTTTATTATAATATTATATATTCCACTAAGCTAAATATCGTTTAACGGTTTCATATTATGTGTACAAATTTCAATACTTCCGATTTATATACGTATAATGGGCATCATACGACGGTACGTATGGGTGCGTCATACATATAACAGTACATAGAACGAATTATAATACGTTACAAAAGGCCTTTCAACGTTTATCGTGTATATAAATATATATATGTGTGTGTGTGTGTGTGTGTGTAGGTACACGGAGACTACTACCGATGTATATATGTATACGCGTAAATACAATAATACACCATATATAGAGTAATATATAATACACCATTAGCATGTAAGACCCAATAATGATGGTCTCGCCGACCACCCTCCACGTCTAAATCATACACGCTACATTTGCCAGTCCTTCTGAGGATGATGATGAGCTAAATTATTCAAGGTTTTATACAGAGCTCGAGCCCCTGCCTACACACACAACCACAACCGGACCGTCCGATATGCGGCCCGACCGTAATTTGTTAAACGAATAATATGTTATTAAAAATTATTATACTATAGAGACGGCGTCGTGCGGAATCGAAAATATAATAANNTATATATATGTACTTGTGCAATAGCAGCAAGTAATAATAAGCGAGTATATTTTAATCGCTTCGCTGCAATTAAAAATAAGTTAAACGCTGCATTAGCTCGGTATAGGGAGGCTAGCGAGCGGGTGAGCTTTGGGGCCTATAAGCCTGAGTGCAAAAAAATCTATTGAAAATGTTCAACTTACGTAATAAATGTTTATACAGGAAAATCCTCCCCGAAACCATGAAAGGCTACCTATATTTACGATATTACATTTTGCATCTGAACGCTGGAGTTTCGCAGTCCCCCAGAGAATTAATATATTAATATTTGCGGCTTCTTTTACAGTTGTTAACCAAATACAACCATTCGGCCATCGCATTCATAGGTTTTTTGTGTTTTAAATTCGAATTATATATTGCTATGCGGACATTATATTATTTGTTTCAATTTCATATAGGTACACTATTAATAGCCATTAATAGGTACAATATATTGAAATCATTTGTGGACCAATCGCGTATTGCGTTTGTGGAGTTTAATTAGTCCAAATTAAACATAAACTATCAAAACAAATATATATATATATATAATAGAATATTATAGCGCAATGCGACCGATATTAATTTATCTGTCTGACCCGCCGTGGACAGTATGGCCGCCAATTGTAAATTATAGTATTTCCCAGTGATGTACTCGAGTGAATAGTGAATACAATAGTATTAAATCATGTTGTGCTTAAACACTGTCCGACGCTGATAATAATAGTAATAATAATAATAGGTGGATAATAACACAATGCACTTGTACCGTTGCACCCGTCCACTGTGCACAATATACTGAAATAATATGCGCCAATTGACTCAATGTGCAGCTCACGGTTCTTGATTTTCACGATGGGTCGTCGTCGTTTTCACCAGGTATATCCCTACTACACATGAACCGCATCAACGATCGGATTTTGAACCGTACCAAGGAATATTGTATAATTACGATATTGTAGGCGCTGTCTGCAAAATTGTTTGAACACCAAAATATAGCTCAACTCTAAAACCTAGATTATTATGTCATTCTTCTCGCATTCGATTTCGAGACGGAAATAATAAATAAACTCTGTTGCAGACGACAATAACTATATAGGTATTTAATGTACCCGCCAACTGTAAGTGCATACACAGAGAGTGCCTCAACTCAATGCGGTGCTCGATTGGCCGTCGTCGTTTTCACTGCCTATGTATAGTTTATATTATTATAATTTATAACCCATACAAATGAATAGTATTTTTAATCATCTATAGGTATTTCTATATATTGTTATTACGATGTGCTCTCTGTGGGATTGTTTGAACTCCAAAATATCGCTTAGCTCGCGTTTTCAAAAACCTGAAACATGTCGATAGGTTTTCGACACTTCGATAGACGGGGGAAAAAAATAAATAATACCGTCGCAGACAATAACTATATTTTATAGTGTACCCATATACGTACTATTATAATGCGTGCCAACTGCGCCGCCGCCGACGCCGTCAGCGCTTTATCATTTTGTCACCTAGGCATTAGCATTTACAGTCGATGACTTGTCGTTGATACACTAATATATGAGGAGTCGATAACCTCGTACTTCCTCTCTCGGGGCAACATATTATTATTATATAGGTGTTATGTATATTATTATATGTTTATAATGCGTTAGTTCCATTGTTTGCTCGCGACTGGAATTCGTTTTCTGTAAATCGTTCACACTTTTCTCGAAACGAAACCGCTGCAGATAGCGACTCACTCGTACTCTCATGATGGCCGTACACGGCGCGATATTATACACAGTATTACGCACACGCGTACAAACGGCCTTTTTAAACGACTCCAATAACAATTAAACCAGATAGTGATAAATATATTATATTATATTTAATACCAGTTGTAGTTGTTGTTGTTACTATATTATATACTATTACTGTCGATCATTATATTTTATCACCAGCTTAATTAGTTTTAATTGTCTATAAACTATAAAATATTATAAGAACGGGCGTTAATATTCTCCAATAATAATAATAATGATCTTATTTACATAATAATAATAATAATATTTTACACCTAAAACGGGATATAATATTTCAATATACTGCATACATCGAAACTGCAATGGCAAATTAATATATAAATACTAAGACAACGCTGTAAGCACTGTCGCATACGGTTTTTTTTCAGACATGTATAATATCATTATACGAGTCATCTTGACACGATTAGGTATTGTATTATCGCTGGGATACAATGCCTGTGGACGATGACATTTGACTTTTTTCGTACAGTGTTTAGTCAACAGAACGTCTGTATTGCACGAGATTATAATAATCGCCATCGATTTTGACTTCACGCTTATAAAATCCATACATATAATATATACGTATATAAGTCCACGGTAGATCCTCAAGTATTCAAACACACATGGGCGGGATTAAAATATCGTTAAGCTTGTAACTTCTTTGCGTTTCCAATGTGAATTCGTGAAAAAGACATTTGGCAAGTTTCTATTTACGGTGGGCCTATACACTTATCATAGAGCTAATATACAGTGAAAATAGCGTAATCAGTTATCACCAAATAATGTCTTATACACAATTGCAGTAATAACAATAAACAAGTAGTTATAGGTACCAAATAACATAATATTATACGCTGTTCGTCGGTTCATCGAGCCGCAATTAGTTACCCGACAGTTTTCTGAGCGTTTTGTTTCCACATTACACTTATCTAGGTGAAGGCGATTAATACTAAACTACACTTCAGTGGTGCGGTAAATTATCAAGTCATTTGCAATAATTGCGTGGCAACATAATCCTGACACGATAGAATATTATGTCTGCAGCATATTAGTTCTCCAAAGGCAAATGATAATATAATAACAATAATGGTGTACGACCGTTCGTCTGATGAATACGTCCACTGGCTCGTAAACGGCAGATATAAACGATAATCTGACGACGTGACGGGTGTGCATAATTTATAATATTGTGCTCCTGCAACTGAGGTTAAATCTGACGGTTACAATAATAAGTCAACCAGAGTCGGGATTTTCGGACACCCGAGATGGTCGTCAAATCAGTCAAGAGACATCGTGAAAAAAAAATAAAACGACAGAGACCAAACGACAAGAACACGACACACGAGTGGTACTTATACCTCCTAATAATACTATTATCATTTGAAGACTGATTTCTCAGTAGGAAAAATATGTTACATTACCTATAGGTATACTCAACATAAGATACCAAATTTAGAGGTGGTTCGGGGAGTGCTGGGCCTCGAGGCTGAGTTTGTTTTAGGGGTCTATCGGATTGATGTCCTAGATTTTCTAACTTGGTAAACCGATAAATTGTTAAGAATATCGAACAATGGTCGAGAAAAACTGCACTATATCGTTTATTTAAAAACTCTTATAACGGACTCGGTTTTATCACTACTCGAGATTCGATTTAAAGGACCACACGTGAGCTATGACGAAGTACCTACCTATAATGAAATGTTTTATTTTTTCAATCCAACCTCACTTTTATCGAATACAAAAAAAATGTTGTCAATGCATTAAATGGCTCATACATTATATAGCAAATGTTTTTTTTTTTTTTGGCACCCAATATTATAGTAGCTGCACCCCTGGCCTTCCAAGACTAAGATCCGGAATCGGTGATGTATATAACAACGGTAGTAGGTACAGCGCTTTTCGGACAATAAAAAAGAAGAAGAAAAACCATTATTAAACGATACACGGATTTACACAGTGCAGGAATATCGTTCTGCCAATGCGGTTTCACCGAAATAATTATTATAATATTGCAAAACACATAGTGACGGTGTAAAAAACCAGAACACACACACACACACACACATATATATTATATATATACGAGCAAAAAACACGTAACATATCACCTGTACGTACATTTCACACGTTGTAATCCGCGGTACCTACCTATATACTATCGGTGTGTACAAAAATTAAAATCATAAGCCCGCGAGTATTTAAAAACTTTCCCCGTTAGTGCGGAAAGACAAGCCGTATGTAATGTACTGTACGAAAAGATTTTAAAACGAGATTGTATAAATTAATAACAATAACAATTCTAGGTCATTTGTGCATGCGGTTTTGCCGCCGCCCGCCCGTCGGCAACGTTTCGATGTAATAATAATAATAATATTAATATTATAATGTGCGCACATAGGTACGACTCGCGCGATGTCGTCTCACCCCACCAACCGACATCGACGACATCGTCGCACCTCGCCACGATGTTTATTGCGAGTGCCTGCCTGTATGTAATGATAATAATTGTAGATTATTACCCGGCGGTTAATCAATTGTGGGTCAATTTCCAAACTCTCCCGGATTAATAATCATATCATAATAACAATACCATGATTAAGAGTCAAACATCGAAATAACGAGTGCAGCACAACGTAATTGATGCACGTACAGGATCGAAGGTAGTTTGAGCCAAGATATCGAGTGTGATCATCAATTTATAGGCCGGCGAACAGTAATTATGTAAATCGGTACTGTTGTATTGATTTTTCCTTTACGTTATTTTCGGCGATCAATGGTTACCCATCGATTTGATTTTATTTGATCAAATTGAGTACCTACTGCGAATTTACAAGCTATATTACAAAATAATGATATGCAAGCGACAGTGAATTAGGTAACTAGTTTAAAAACATCATAATATTATGTTAGTGAAAGTAGCTAATCTACATTTTTCATTTTGGAATTGCGTCCGACCACTCATTACAAATACTTTCTGTCTAAATAATAAAAGTTAAAGTATTATTGGTTTTTTTTTAGATATTTTACACATCCATTCTCTAAAATATGTAACCATTATTGGTATTGATGCCTTTATTTAAAAAAATAAGATCGAAAAGGTGTATTATAATTTACAATACCTACTTATTAAAGTAGGTAGATAATAATATTAAAGCCGGCATAAATAGGGACAAGTACGTATACATGACAATTTTATAGGTAGGTAGTATTAGTTTTGAATATAATTTTATATTTTTGTTCAGCCATAACTATAACTCAAACAATAACTACCTACAACTATATATTATTACGCAGTGGGAATTTCAAACGTGTGTTTTTTCGTACACCTATACGCATGTGCCGACTGTAAACATTAAACCTTGTCACATCAGCGCCTCAACAATTACAAATAATGATAACTAATTGGTTTTGACGGTATAATAATGACTGAAATGCGTGTAGAACGCCATGTACGCACATTATGTCGGTGTGTCTTGAACATTTAAATAATATAATATTATGAAGAAAAAATTATGCTCCAGTCGTTGGGTAACGGTAGATTACTCGAGTACCTATAATATATGAGAACGAAATAAAATACACACAAGTTGTCAATTATTACACTTGCAATAACGTGACGTGCACACGAGTGACCTTGCACCGAATGCCCTTGGCCGCGGTACAGTTTCGTTTTTCTGCGTTCAATATAATTTATAAATATACATTTTTTTTTCATTTTTTACAGACGCTTCAAATACATAATACCTCGTGTACATTGTTCGGGAAAAAAAAATGGTAATTTTTCCACTTAAACGCCAAACTGAATGGTACAAAAAAGAAAAAAAAGAAACACGTAAACCGCAATAAAGAACGTATCGCTATTCCTGTATGTATTATAATTTATAATATGTACCAGTACCAACACCACCACCACCATCACTAATATTAAGAGCCTCTTTAAATTGTTATCGATTGCAGCAGAATATACGTACACCAAGCGTTTTCACATGAGTGGCATAGTAATAATATATTCTAGGCGCTACGAAGGTTGCCTACGTCGGGACGAACCGAATAATTTTAATCTTGAGATTTTTTTCACACTAGTAGAGTTAAATTTAACTCTAAAACTACTAGTACGAGTTTAGATTTTGACAGGTCAACATTTTGAGAAATGTTTTCCGTCAAATAATTTACAGTGTAGAAAGGAGGGAATTCAAAAAACAAAAGATTGTATCTCTACAGGACACTATATTAAGTAGTAGTACGAAAAATCTCGAAGATTTGAAAATATGGTGGCGTATATTATACAAAAAATCAAACAAAAATTAGACTTTGGATAACTAAATTATAAATGGCGGTGAGCATATTTAGTGTATCACTCTGTATATTAAGCGCGCGCATATAAGTATCACACAATATGTTAGGTATATATTTTACTTGTTTCAAGTGTTGTGCACAAAATTAATACACATGACATTGGACGAATTCGAATACGGAATCACTTTAAAACACTGTAAAAATATTAGAACCATGCGACCAAATCGTGAATGCCAGAGTACTAAAATTTTAATTTTATGATATAGAAGTAAGTCTCCGGTCAGCAGTGTGCACCCATCTTCAAAGTTCAGTTCCTCATACTTCGACCTACTGCGTTTCGCATGTATGGACTATAAATACATTGTATTATGCAATATATTATTACTATATAATTGCAGTTTTACTATTAATTATTACGACATGATGATATAATGCCAAAAAGGGAAAATCTTTGAGGTGTCACCGCCTGAAGCCTGCACCTGAGCATTTATTCAAATAATACCCATGTATAACCTCCCGGGATTTGGAGAGGTTTTTCTATAAATATTTGATACAAGCAAGTTGAATATTTGCATTTGTTTTTTATCGATTTTTTGTAACAATTTCGAAAGACTTACTTCCTATATGTGAAACCATTGGTACAAATGTCGTACAATATAAAACAAATAATAATATTGTAGGTACCTATAATATTATACATTATTAATTTAATAAAAGATAAAATAATTTCATTATTTTTATAATTAACCATACATGATTCAAATTAATTAGTTGTAAGTCTTATAACTTACTAAATTTTCAAAGACATCATATTAAACTGAATATAATGCCTACGAACAAAGGGGAGTGGATGAAACATACCGAATTAAATTGTATATTATTCTAATCTCGATTTTAATTGATTCCAAACCTAATTAAAGTCAACAGAAGTTTGTGTGTCTTTAGTAAATGTAGGTACAGACTTAATTATATCAAAACGGGTCGGTATTGTTGATCTAAAATTATTTGTTTTGTTCTCTTGTAGTTGTGCTCTCAAATATAGAATAACAAACAGTTTTTTTCCTACAATGTAACCGAAAACTAGTGCAAAAACGTCAATATCGTGTAGCTATATATAACGATAAAAATAATTTATAATGAAATATTAAAACATAGGAAAGAATAATCACAATGTATGACAAAATTCACATACGTTATATAGGAACAACTTTTACCTGCCACAGTAATTATTAGGTTGTTGTTTATTTATTTTTTTAATTTCGTAATAGTTATTAGATGCCTATAGGTACTTATTACCTACTTGAGGCCAATATATATTATGGAGACGTTCAAATTATGTCAATTCATTAACAGCAAAACTATTCACCCAAGACGGTATAATTTAATGCACATATGCACGGTAAATGTGAAAAGCTATATTATTATATGCACACGGAGCTGAACATTATATAAGCGTTACCAATAATTTATCCGTATTGATATACGTATCAATGGGGGCAAAAAAACTTGGTATTAAAATATTGGTGTGTGGAGTGCTGCTGGAACCGTAGAAAAAAAGGAAATGATTTATTAATGTGTGCGCGAAACTGTAAACAAAACAAAAAAGTAAAAAGGCACACATAGGCAGACACACATATAGGTATATATATGTATAAATGAATAATGATCGATCTTTTGAAATTCGCAAAAATGTTTTCACATGTACCCAACCAACCCCCCCCCCACTAGTCATCCGTTCCCGGAGCGGCCCTTGGATCCGGATGGGGTTACACGCCGCCGCCGCTGCAGCAGTACACGAGACAAATCTGAAGCCAATTCAGTATAATACGTAAAGTTTTCCTATTGATTTTCCCCCGCATTTCCATATCGCATTACGTGAAACAAGAAATACCTATACAACGTCAACACACCATATACGACTGCTGGCTGCGCCGTGCATTCGCGCGCACATTATTTCCGATTCAAAAACAGTCGCGTTATTTATGTAAATCCAAAACGATTGCAGCAGATAATAATTGCGCGCGGGTACCGAGGGCGATGGGCGAAAGAAAATAATAACGAGTACCTAGGTACTCGCGAAAACGTTTACACAGCACAAAATGTGTACAGTAGTCCATAGATGATATTAAATATCACAAGCACCTAGGCGAAACCACAAGCACTCTGCATAATATTAGGAGGATGGGTGGGTGGTGACTGCGTCGAATGTATGCGTAACAGATACGTTTGTTATAACATAACATCGTGTAGAGAGAAATTAATACTTACAACCACCGGAGGAATTTGATTTTAAAACGTTTAGGGACTAATCGCTAGACCACAAGTCTCGTCGTAAACCACGCGCATCTGTATCGCATAACGCATAATATTATTACGGTCGTATAGTAATGCGAGCGACCGAGAGATAAAAGTTCAAAACTCTCGCGGGAACGCGATGGTATGATAATAATAATTATTACGATATTCCGAAGCGAAAAATAAAAAAAACAACATGTTTTCGGTGAACATGTCGCCGGACGCAAACCGTTTTTGTTATTTTTTCCGGCGCTACACATACATTAAGCCGAGTCCGACCGGGTGTAGAATAATCATAATAATAATAACATTATAATGTGTCGTGGTATGCACATGAGATAGTGCGTTTTAAACCGAAGCGTCAAATTAATGTTCACTGATAACACACACAATTTACCATTGCACACACGCACAGAATGCGTACAGCCGATATTTCGTTCAAACGAAACGTGCCGCAAACGAGTTGTGAAGTGAAAAAAAAAACCAAAAACACTGTGTGTTATTGCATTATCTAAAATATTTTTAGGGCGTTTTCTCCAAAACACACACACTCGTACACACACAATATTCGAATATAAAATAAGTAACTCGCTACAGCCATTATGATAATATTATATATT
Organism: Aulacorthum solani; assembly: GCA_008528875.1. Lineage (NCBI taxonomy): Eukaryota > Metazoa > Arthropoda > Insecta > Hemiptera > Aphididae > Aulacorthum > Aulacorthum solani. Next base: position 4,356 of record PVMI01040126.1, on the reverse strand, counting down.
ATGTTATAATAATATTATAGTGCACATTTTAAGCGTACAACGTTAAAACGGTTTTTGTACACTAAAAATGGTTTTTTGGTTTTTTTTTTTTCGTTAAGCACTTAAGTACCCCGCATTACTAATAATAACGATTATTCCGCGCATAAATTATCTCGCTAATGATACAAAAATATGAATTGGACTTAAGGAGAGAAATTTTAAGCACAGACGGCAATTAACTCCGGGTGGCGGAAGGGCCGGTGGGGTGATGTGTTTGTAAAATACAGAGTAAAATATAAATGCAAATTTATGTTCGACAGTGGGTGGTATTACGTTACGGTGGGCCATTTCCAAAAACATCCATAACGTACGTAAGTAGACAGTTGCCCGCATGTGTTGTCACCGACCTGTACAAACATGGCAAATTTCACTAGCGGCCATTATCAAAAATAATGATATCAATATTAGAGCGAACCGAGGGCAAACTAAGGGCACGAATACCATCCGGTTCCCCGCGCACAGGATTCGTAGGACGTTTTGATTTTTGAAGCGAGTCATATGAGAGTTATAAAATCGTAAATTTGCTGTTCATTTCACACGTTTGGGGGGGTACGAAGTCCTCTACTCAAACAAGATTAACTGCCTCGATAACGTTATCTTATCTAAGCACATAATATGTACTCATAATATAAACCACATGACGTTTTGTAACAGGGCTCGGACAATTAATCGTGTACCCACAATCGCGTATTAGCGCGCACTATAGAGTTTGAACCGGACGACGGACAATAAATAAACAAAAACTGTTGATGATGAAAAAAAA
>PVMI01040116.1:0-12089 GCA_008528875.1 Aulacorthum solani | reverse complement strand
AAAATATTCTATTGAACACTCCATAGGTACGAACTAGACGTATGTATACAAACTAGACGGATGCGTACGAAATAGACTACGGATGTACAGGCGACAGGTGTACAGCGATAACTGATGAAGGTAAATCGATCGGTCAGCAATAAAAGATTATTATTTATCAAGGGAAATATTTTATTACAGTTTGCTAAAAATAGTTAGTACTGGAATAGTTAGTACCTACTAGTAAGTACAACCTAAGAAAGCCATTTTTCGGGGAGGGGGGGGGTCAAAAATATGTATATTGTAATTTTATTGAATTTTTGTTTCCCCCCTCACATACGGCCTTAGTTAATAATAATAAAAATAAAATATTAAATAACATAAAATATTACCGGGGACCAATTGTCCGCGTATAAAATAATGACGGGGACCAATTGTCCGCATGCCGCATTTTTTCGCGGGGACCAATTGTCCGGGGACCGATTGTCCGTTTACCGATCTAAGGTACCTATTTATTTAATTGTGATAAGAAGTACGGTGACAGTGGTAAGTGAACTACATAACATAATTAACTACATAACATTTTGATTATGAAAATATGACGTGATACATGCACAAAAAATAATAATACAGTGGAACATATTGGGTGGAAGACGTGTGGAACCACAACAATAATGTTTACCTAATGTCCTAATCACTATTCAATGAAATCAACAGGTACCCGTCCGTGGTATATATACATATGTCCGCACTCTTCGTGTTCCACTGTTGCGATGATAATAAAACAAACGCGCATTTCACAATATTCGCTATCATTATTCAGAAATATTTTTTTCTAGTGTAGCTACAGTGATCACTACATAATAATTTTCACTCTTCAGTCTTTCTGTAGCTTAGCATTTACTCGTCAATCATTGTTATCGGCGAAAAAATACAAAGGATAATCGAGGTAAATAATAATTATTGTTACGCACATTTAAATTATTTTTACACACACATTTCAGCGACGCGATTTATATTTTATCAGCATTTGTATTAGATAATTTGGGTCGACCAATGTCCCATGTCGTCGGGTATAGACGTACAGTATCACCTCTGTGACAGTAGTACGGTACTATTTATGTAATAGTTTATTTTAACCATTGATTAAATAATACTAGTATTATACAGCACCTACCAATGGATTAAATAGCAATAATAATATTATTGTAATGTGAATTAGTTGCGATTATCTCTTAAAAACAAAGCATGATGTAATCTCTTTGTATATTTTGATATTGGGTTTGAGGTAGAACATTAATGAAAATTATCTTTCAATGACGTTATAGTATTTTGCATTTCATACAGTCTCTATGTTTAGTAACAAATTAAGTTATTAGAATAAAAAAATATTTAAATGCCATGTTTTGTTTGGAAATCGCTAGGTATAGTGGGTATTAGGTACTCTTTCTTATCTGAGCGTAGTATATCTAGTAACCACTATGGAATAATAGGAATTTATAAACCGAACTATGAAATACTAAATAATTAACCATACACCCGTACATAGTTTAAAAAAATACACTGAATTAGCCTTTTAAACTAGAATACAGAACATGTTTGACCACAGATGATACTAATTCATTTTTTCTAGGTTTTGAAAACATGTTAAAATATGCAATTTGTTGCTCTATAGAGTAGGTATTAACAGTTGTCAAATCCATGAGATAATTTTCAAATTATTTAAAGTATTAAGTTAATAACAATCAACCTCCAAAAAACTTAACTTATTTATCTCGTTGTTTATGTAGATATTATTATGCTTTTATTTATTCTAATTCTAATACATTTTCAAGATAAGTAGTCTTTTTCATCTTGATATTTTCAAAATGTTTTTATTTCTTCTTCTTTGATTATATACCTATTGACTTCATAAAAAAATCAATCGAATGTACTTATGAACCTACCAATATTTGTATATTGTTTATATTTTAAGTGAATTTTTGTTGTATTCGTTAACTTTATTTAAGCGTTTCCATTTGATTAGAAGTATGGTAACACAATAAGTATGGTCATTGTATAGGTAGATAATAAAAGTATAACATATAAGATATAACTATTGCAGTATTACTACACAATTCTACCAGGTGCCTGTAGTCAGTAGATAATAATTGTAGTTCTTTAATATGATCGCTACTATAATATCCCAAATCTATCAATTAGTTGACGAGTTCTTTTAAAAAATCATTCTTTTAACATTAAAAAAATAAATAATTTTTAAGCTATAATAGTTGTATATATTTTTAATTAATGTTTAGAATAGAACAATTATTTACCCATCTAAATATATTCCAGGTGTATATTCTTGAATGGCCTTGAGTTCTTAATACTTTTGCACAAGTACATTTTACACATTTTACAGTGTGTGCATATGCATATTTTTTCGATTAATTTCTATAGATATTTAACATACTAGTTTAATATAATACATTTTGTTTGGTACAGTTTGTATGTTTGTGATACCATTATCTAAGTAATACACTCGTTTTATATTTAATAATTTTTACCAAATTTTAATTTCCTTGTTTATTATTATTTTACTACTAATTTCATAAAAAAAAATGATATTAATGATATCCACCTTTATTATAGTAAGTTGTCCAATAATTAGTACATTGAGTTATTTTAAGGCGACTAATACTAATGTAATTTACAAGAATAATGATCATGTTTTGTAGAATTGACCAAATTTGATTATTTTTTTTAATTAATAGAAGGAAATATTCTACAGTGTACACTGAACTCTGTTTTTCAATATTTTAATCTCATAGGTCTATAAAAAAAGACAATTTTAAACTTTTTTCACAATTTTTTATATCATTATTTAAAATAAAATGAAAAATCAAAGTTCATTGTTAGCTGTACAAGTCTTCTTCTTTTGGATTAAAAAAAATATTATTCCTGAGGAGTCATATTTTTTAATATAATACACTATACTAACTCCCTCCTAAATAGGCATCAGGCACTGTTGATTAGTGCAGCGGTTTTTAACCTTTTTATCTCGACGTACTACCTACACAGTTTGGAAATTTTCATGTACCACTTGACCAAATAATGTTTTTTTATGCTTATCAATAATGTATTCATTATTTTACATGTATGGAATTTTATATTATTAGGACCTACAAAATTATGATTATATAAGCATCTAATTCATAAAAAGAAAAAGAAATATTTAAAATTATTTTTAATATCAATAAATCAAATAATATTTTATGGGAAAAATGATCCATTTTTTTTTAGCGTAGCACTAGAAGTAGGTGTACCATAGCCTGAGAAATGATGAAGTAGTCGAATGTGAAAATTGTTATAATTAAATTAGCAACTTAAATATTGTACATAATTTAGTTAAACTAAAATAATGAAAACATTTTATAGCATATCTTTTTAAAGCATTTTTTCAATTTAATAGTTAAATTGTTTTATATAACTTTCTTTGTATCAGATAATTTTCAATAAATTTGATTATAATATTGTGAAAAGCAATTTTTTAAATATTTTACACTACACAAAAAGTTAAGTCGTAAATGTAAGGTATATGCAATGATAATTACTAATTAGTGACTACATACCAATATATTTATATTTAATGTATTTATTAAACAAGTTACCATTTATTTGCCTTCATGTTCAGTTAAATGTATAAATTATTTATTATTTTTAGAAACACATCATTTTTGTTAAGAAAAAATACTTAAATTTTACAAAACGAATTTCATAATCAAATAAATTTATATGATTTAGTTAGGTAGTTAAAATGCATTTAATGTTGACACTTATTAGTTATTACTTTCCTTGAACAAAATAATAGTAATAACCCTTAGAACACGAGTGAAGGGTTTTAATAGTATTTTAAATGTTATTAAAACATAAGGTTGCGTAAGTAGGTACAAAGTAATAAATATTATGTACCTATAATAATTGTATAATTATTTTATCAAATAATTATCCTCTTCTTACTAGTTACTAATGTGCCTATTATACAATATCAGATTAACTGAAACCTTATAACATAATACTGATTAACTTTCTTTATGATAGAAATCTATAGAAATGTTTTCTATTGTTATCTACATAATTTGATGCCTTTTTCTTTCGATTTTATGTGGTTGAATTGCTTTTGTCTTCTCTTATTATATTTTAATTTTGTTTTTGTTTTTAATATTATAGTATTCTAATGATTTTTAATTCCTAGAACAATTATCAACATACCTATTTAATTAGAAATAATAGTTCATAGTTATTTTTGTTTAAATCTTTATTCTATAATTACACTTACATTTTATTATGTTTATCTAGCCAAAGAATGTATTAACTATTATTGTTATTTTAATATAATTTTCTTTTGCAATTTTATCTTAACATTCCATCATAATAGCAGTTAAATATGTTAATAATCATGAATATTCTTTAAATTTGTTTTACACGTGATTTTAATAACTGTTTTTAACTTTTAGATGAGTAATGGAGAATACTAACTACCGTCCATTGCCACCTCCTAGGAATAAAGTCACTAGTAAATGCACAAAAAAAAAGCCACCAGTACCATTACCACGCAAGAATGTAAGCGTTTATGATAGTGATTTGAAAGATGGCTCAAGCTCAACTTCTTCAAACTTTAAAGATATTAATATTTTGTTGAAAACAAATTTTAAACCAGAAATGAAAATGGCATCTGAAAATGGTCTAGAGCGAAAAAAATCTGTCATCGAAAATACTAGAAGTATGAGTATTTGCATTGAAAAATCTTTTCGCAGCCTCTTACCTAGACCTGCACGGCGACATACAATTAGTCAAACATCTGAAGATTTTAAACCAGACATCAGTGAATCTCCAATCGATAATGATATATTTTCTACTTTGAGTTTTGACTCTCCAATTCCATCAGACAGTAACTCTGACCGCTCATCATTCAGTAATTATTATACCGAATCAGACTTTTGTAGTTCACAGCCTCCAAATTTTCCACCACCTCCTTTACCACAAGATGTATTGTATGATAAGGTACCAAGATCAAGCAATTCTAGTAGCCAATGTGGGTCATATTCAACAGAAAACATATATGAACTTATCTTAATTGGACAGACAAAATCACAAGCATATGAAAACTGGAATCCAACAAGTGAGAAAAGTTTCAGCTCAAGTGATACAAGTAATATTAATAATGAAACTAAACATAGTAAATCAGATAATGATGAAAATTTGAATCAAACCCATTTATTTACCAATGAAGAAACGACTAATGATACAAAATCTGTTGTTTTACAATTCGACCCTTTACATAATTCATTTAGCAATTTATTGGATAAACCAAAAGAAGAAGAAGATTGCTCACTACTACAAGAAATTGATGAAATATTATATTCATCACATTATAGTACTGTTGAATCTAGAAGTGTTGTGAACTTAAATCTTGAAAATGTAGATGAAGATTTGTATAGTATTCCTGAACCTCCAGATCGTCTGGATTCAATCGAAGAATCTCATGATTCAATGATGTTACAAACCGATGGTACAAATAACATAGATCACAAAGAAGAAATTCAAGTTGATCCTGTTTTTGAAGAAAAACCAAGAAAAAATTCTTTAACAAGTTGGCTAAGTATGAAACGTACTTTGAAAAAAGTAGCTGATGGATCAACAGGTTCAGTTAGAAAAATGAAATCAATACTAAAACCAGAAGAAAAAAATGAAAAAGAAGATATCGTAGAAGTAGAAAATTCCAATATCTTTCACAACGGTGTTTTATTTGTTAGTATTGATGAAAAAAATAAAGACTTTGAAAAAAAATGGTGTCAAATTGTGGGTGGCCAACTTAAGTATTCAACGAATAAAAACCAAACAGGAAATTCAATATCTTTAGCGTCATTATTAAGTATTCAAACTGTCAGTGAACCTAAACAGAGGTAAATTTATTTTTTATCTTCTGATTTATTTTATTTTCGTAATATTAAATTATAAAATATTTTTCTATTGCAGTGAAGGAGAAGATATATTTTGTTTTAAAGTAAAATTTATGTCACGTCCTCAATCAATTTTGTTTGGAGCTTTATGTACTACGGAACGTCTTGTATGGATGCAAAAATTCTTAGGATCAGTGACTGGTTTATTTCCACTAAAAACGTCTTCTGAATTTAGTAGAGCCGGTTATGCTACATTAAAGGTAACTATTAAATTTGGTTCACATAATTTAATTACTTTTATCTTAATAATCTTTAAGTCGTGTTAGTTTAATTTTCAATATCAAATATTTTTAGGAAGGCATAAATGGTGAGTGGAAACAAGCCTGGTTATTGTTACATAATAGAGTATTAACATATGCTAAACAGACTTGTGGACCAGAATTGGTTGATTTAAGAAAAGTCAGAAACGTGGGTCAGTATATATAATATATATTGTATATTTGTATAAAATTAAGATAATGTTTAACTTAACTAACATTTATAAAAAAAAATTTCAGTGACTCAAGAAGACGAAGAGTTAGGAATAAGTATACTAGTTATAGATTATATTACAAAATCAATTTATTTGAAATTTGATGAAGAATCAGAGATTTTGAATTGGCAGTATATAATAAAAGCTGAAACTGTGAACACTAGTCCCCATTTAAAAGATCAGCAACTGAGCAAGGATCAAGTTCCAGTTATTGTCGAAAAATGTTTGAAATTCATTTATGCCCATGGTATGTAATTGTAATGCATATTTTAACTATTTGGAAATTTTGAAATAAAATCATTTTTTTAATAGGGTGTTTGACAGAGGGTGTCTATAGGCGTAGTGGCTCTTGTTCCAATACTACTAAACTTTTATCTGCATTCAGAAAAGATGCTTGGGCTGTACAATTCAGCCAACAAGATTATTCAGTATACGATGTGGCGAGTGTATTGAAACGATTTTTCAGAGATTTGCCAGAGCCTTTGCTTACCACTGAACTTCATACTCATCTTTGTAATGCTGTAAAATGTAATTGTTCAGAAGATGAAAAAGTAATACTCTACAGAAGTTTATTAGAGCGACTACCAGCTATTAATTATGTGACCGTGCGTAAACTCTTGAGTCACTTGTATTACATCCAACTTCAAAATGAAAAAAACTTAATGACTGTGTCAAATTTAGCATCAATTTGGGGTCCAACTTTAATGCACATTGAAGTATGTTTAAACAATGCTTTTTTTTTAATTTGTACTTTATTTCATGTTTTTAATATTTATTTCAGGACAGTGATTCACTGAACTGGTCAAAAATAGAGTCTGAAGCTGTAAATGATCTTATACTCTTATATCCTAAATTGTTTTATGTAGAAGAAGATGAAATAAAGAGAGAAGATAGAATTTTGGAAGCATTAATACAATATAATTTATCGAATGGCAATGCCCCTCAGCCATCAAAACCGTCTGGAGATTTAAAAATTTGGATATACCTTGGTTCAAAAGATAGTGAAAACTGTGTCAATGTCACTGTAAGTTTGTAATTTGTAATTTTTCCACTTATTATATTAGTTTTAAAACGTGTGTGCAACTTTTTTTAGTTGAGTCCGAGTAAAACCGCATTAATGATTTGTGACGAGCTTGCAAATAAAATGGGAGCACGTGGTGGATATTTACTTGGATTGCAGGAGGTCGTTTGCAATGGAACAATGATTCGTCCAATTCATCATTCAGAGTTGTTATTAGACATAGTACTATTATGGGCTTATTGGGATGTAAAGTATAGAAAGGACAATTATATTGTGTGTCTTCAACCAAATTCCTTACTTATTGAAATTTTACCATTTGTAAGTAATATGTATAATATATATAGCCCTCATAGGCAGTGAATGTAAAACGAAAATTATTAATTATTAATAATCATTGTGTTATATAGGCTAAAGAAAGATTAACCTTATGTGCAGAATTGAAATTTGCAGAACAAAAGAGTAAATCATTTAAGTCTTATTTATTTGAAATAAGTGATGGAAAATTGATATGTTATAAAGATAAATCTGTAATTATTATTTATTTTAACTATAAAATTATTTTTAACTTTATGTTCCAAGTACCCTATTTTATTAATGTTTTTTTGTTATAGGGATCAACATCATTATATGAATGGTTTGTTAAGGATTTAGTTTGGTATATTGGGTTTGAACCTAAGAGAAACCCACATGCTCGGTAAATATTACTATGTTTATTAATTGTATATAGAACAGTAGACATAAAATTTGTATGATGAATTAATATGGGGCTATAGCCTTTTTTTCCTTGTGGTAAGGTCGTATTGACGACACTGCTATAACTTCTTGCAAATTCGGAGATGGCTTAATAGAATTTTTGGGGTGAGGTCTATAGTCTTTTTAGCCCCTCCTCCATTATACAAATATGACAGTAACATATCCATTATAAAGTTTCAAAGACAAGTTTTTTCTGCTAGATCTACTTCTATTTTAAAATTAAAACATTTTTGTCAGATTGAATAAACTATCACAAAAAAAATGAGAAAGTTATGAACATAAATTTAATACTCAAAATTTAGGATTAATGGCCTCTTAGATATAATTTACCCATAATTAAACCATTAAATTTATCATTTTTTTTATTCAGCTTATTTCAAGTATTTTTCTCAGTTTCATTATTACTATTGTTTGGACGTTAACAATATATTATTATCTTCAATATAGTTTTGATAACTTATTCAATGTTAATGTATAATTTTTAATACTCTATCTCCTTTTTTTAGATGGTGCATAACATTTATCTTAAAAAATGACCTACCTAAAGAGTAAGTTAAAGATAATTTATTTCATGAAATAACGTATTTTAAACTACTTAAACATTTATGTTTAGATTAAAAGATAATTTTGGTTGGTCAATTGCTGGTACTACTAAAGAAGATCATTTACGATGGATGGCAGCATTGTTGTTATCTGAATATGGAGTTGATCACATAGCACCTCCAGTGACCATCAATTTATTAGATTATTAAAATAATTTTAACAAGGTATTTTATATATTAAACATAATTAATTATTATTAAGTATACTTAATCAGTAATGTTGTACTTACTCTTTAATGTTGATGTGATTTTACAACATTCTGTATTATCAATTTAAAACAATTTTATATCAATGTTTACAAACATTTTTCAATTACATAATTTCTCATTAATGTAAACAAATGATTGAGTTGAATTGTGTGTATTGTGTACTATTTTTTCAAATATTATTTTTGTATAATACACATATATATAAAATTTGTTATACATCATGATGCAAATCAATCACAATATTTAAATAATGGTTAATAAATCAATTATTCACACATTAATTGATAATCGATGATCTCATTAAAATTTACAATAATGTTTGTAATCCCTGAAGTCTGAATTGTTGTTTAAATCAATAGAATATTAATCTTGCCATTCTTGGAATTCATACTAGTCGAATTCTATATGTTTATATTCATCATGATGTTAATATTAATTATTCAATTTGATTTTTGTAGTATTGTTAAAATAAACAATAAACATTAATTTATATTTGTTTGTATAAGACAGTGAAGTTTAGTAATCAAAATGCATACTAATAAAGAAAATCTCCATAATGCATAATAAAAAATACAACAAAAAAAGAATATTACTTATTCATTTTACCCTCTCTTAAAGGGGACATTTTTATTTTCTTAATAATGAATGATTTTACATTCATATGGCCTACGAGTGTTGGTTATTCTGTGATATCACTGTAATTAGACAATTTATTTTATATTTTTGATATTAAGATTGAATCAATTATTGTATTTAATATTACACTGTGTTTTTTGTAATTTAAAATATTTAACAAACAGTTAATTTTAAATTGTTTATAATTTACTATTTATGTACATAAAATATTCTGGTGCTATTAATGTGATTATTTAAATTTAAGGTTTTAAAGTATAAAACTATTTATGTTGAGAGTATTTTTCTTAATTATTATTACAGATTATTACAGATTATTTTGATTTTAATTAATACAATATTTTATGTTTTTCAACTTTTTTGAAGCATTTTTAGAATTGTGAATAAGAATTATGACCAATTAAAGTAATATACAATTATTGATATTTTTTTTAGAATCAACAGTGTTTTTTTTTCCTATTTATTAAGTAAAAGTTGTAGTTAGTTATTTAGGGTCTATTTTTAGTTTGAAAATTTTTTATTTGACTGTGTTTATTTATTGGTCAGGCCATAATATTATTGTTTATCACAGACGGTACTAGCCTTCTTGCCTAAGAGTTGTAAAGATTTTCAAAAGGTTACCCCCTTATTCCTTATAAACAAAAATAGAATTTCATAAATGAAACATCTTTTTAACAATTACCAATTATTTAACCATTGAAGTATAGTTGTATAGACTAATATAGACATCTAAGTTTAAAAGTTGACTATCAATTTGTTTTAATATCCAACAGTGGCTAAAAATTATTATAGTAGCTGTTAACAGATACCATAATTAATGATGGAATATGAAAGTTTATGACCCAGTGGCCGAGTTGTGCTATGTTCCAAAGCACTGGTCTTGTGCTTCGACTTGGTAGGGGAAGTGTCCAACAACACGTCTGACCGCCTCACAACAAAAACTGGTCGCCGCTGGGTCATGATTTTATTTTGAACAGAGTATAGATTATCATTAAAAATATAACTTATTCTGTATAATCAAAAGAATAATACGAAGCTTAAAAAGATTCTTATATTCTATTTCTGGTAAAAATCCTCTTTTTGGTATCAATGGGCAGTACCGATACCTGCTTCATTACCAGCTACATCCTGAAAATATTTCACTCTTAAAGTAGTAGAATTATTTTTCATAAGATTGGATACATAAACTATTTCATTAAAGTAAATAAATTGTTTTATATTTAAAAAAATAGTGAATATCCCCTTTTTTAGTTTTATTTAGACATTACTTAATTTAACATAAAAATAAAAAACATATAGGTATAGAACAAATAACATTTTTAGATGATTAAAAATTTGATTATCCGTTTCATTTAAGTTTAAGCAAACAATTACAAGCAAGTGCAAAAATCATACCTAACAATTGATCAGACCACTCTGACTCTGCAGTTGGGTAAAATATTGCTGCAACAGTATTTAAAGTTGAACTTTATAAAAATTAGAAAATATGTAACGAAATTTAAATCCATATTTAAGTATACCGTATACCATTAAGTAAATGATATATTAACTTAAAAATAGAAATTGAAATATTAGAGATGTACTTCTGCAATATAACTCTTTGTACAGATGTCTTTTAAACTTTTAAAACTATGACAGTATTAGAAATAACCTAAACTTTTACAGTTATAAACTAACATTGTTCTAAAAATGTATCCTACTCACTTAAAATATTAAGTTTCATAAACAAAAAAAAATAATAATAATAATAATAATTCTAAAATATCACCGTTCACAATTTAACTATTTAAATATGTTCAAAACTATATACCTAGTGGAAATGATATAAGAATATACTGTAGGTACCTAACAGCTTAAAAAAAACAATGCGCAATAATAATGAAGAAAATCAAAGCAGTTTATTTATAAGTTATAACATTTGTTATTTATTTGAGTTAATTTTTAAACTTGATGATTAAATGATTTTTCCAGCACTCTAATGCAAAATGTTAATACATGGAAAAAATGTGTATCTATTAAATTTTTAGGGAAAAACACTATAATTACAAGAGCTTCTAAAAAGTAAATGGCCTCCTCTAAGGTACCGGTACGAATAAAGCCGCCATGCAGCTAGCTTCACACACCCCAAACGCTGCATTGCACGCAGCTAACGCGGGTGTAGCAGCAATCACTGCTCCAGGAACGGTGCCAAACGTAAACCCGGCGGCAGAAAAGCATGCAACCGTGACGGCGGCACATCCGGCGTAGCAAACGCCCGCCGCGATCGGCCCAGCATTGGCAGAGGCCGAGATTAAGAGCCCGACCAATATTAAAGACCACATTTTTTGTGCGACCATGATGACTGAAAAAACAAACAAAATAGGGATTATGTAAATAAATAGGCAGTTGTAAATATTGTAATGCTATCGTAACTCGTC
>PVMI01040115.1:0-12123 GCA_008528875.1 Aulacorthum solani | reverse complement strand
TGTCAAATTTTTTTTTTTGGTCCTATGCGACTTCAAGATACTGAGGTTCCACTGTAGTCATATAAATAATAGACTTAAATTTTTTTGCATTCATTTATCACTTAAATATAAAAATATAAATATGTATTGAATTCAAAGCTCTAAAGTAATATATTAGTGCTAACACTTATGCATTTATTATTTCATATGGAATTTACTTTTGGAGAAATAGATACCACACTCATTCCCGTAATATTGAATTAACTATAGGCTCTCTAGATTTATTTTTAATACTACATATCATACTATTCATACCAATGTTTTAACTCGTATAAAGAGTTAGCTATTCTTATCTTAAAATCTTTGTATTTAGAAAACTTATTATTATTGGATAATGTAGAAACATGAAAGATGACATTGCTGTTCCAAGTCATATCTTTCCGACTTGTCTTTAATGCAAGTCTAATGTTATTGTACTTATATTGGCATTCAAATCAATATTTGTGAGGTCTGGTAGAACTGTTTCTATTATTGAAATCAGATTCGACAGTCCATCACTATTAGAAGATATCCTTAGGGCTTTGGTAGATATAAAAAGTAATTTATGTCAAGCTTCTTTATTTTAACCACCTAATGCGTAATATCATATTAATCACACCTTAAAAATCATTTTATTTTATTTTCACGTACCCACCCAGCAATATAAGATACAATAAAATAACTAGATTTCGAATCTTTTTCAATTGAATTGGTCATTTATAAAACAACAGAAGTTGCTGATTTATTACTAATGATTTCTTGTCAAATTTTATAACTATAATACCTGGTTATTTATTTTGTGTAAAAACTACATTTGTCAGACTTATTATTCATCATTTATTAAAAAAAATTATTTCAGTTTGTGTAATAATATTATTAACATTTCTGTGTTTATCTATTTTATTTTATTTCTTGACTTAGATTTTGTATCATAAATTTCTGTTCCCTGCAAAAACTCAAGTCAATTATGTTCTAATTCAAATTAATGCAGTTTAGTCAAACATGAAGTATTTAAAAATGATGGATTATGAATATCAAAAACCTTATGAATAAATTAGTGAATAGGTGTAAGTGCAAAAAAAGTTGAATTTTAGGAGTAATGAAGTTTTTTGTGGTTCCTGTAAAATTTAAATTATCGACTTATGTCGATTTTGAAATGACCGATTCAATTATATCTTCCCTATTATCACATTTAAATTATATTTTATATTCCATTCAATTAATAGGCATATTATTGTAGTCCAATGTCTCTTTCAAAATATTTTGTTATTCTTCAGCAGTACCATATTTTGCAATGTCATCTATTTCTATGCTCATTGACATGTTTAACATTTTTCTGCCATCAATATAGCTACTTTTTGATCTTTTGGTGGTTTATCTAAGAGTATACCAATATTTAGACAAATAGTATTGAATTAGGGCGATTATTTGATTCACATGTAGACCTCAACTTTCTAAAAAATATTTTTTAAGTAGTTAGTATTAACAGTATTTAGTATATTAAGTGTTATATAAACAATTCAATAAATATATTTACTTATTTTAAAACATTCTTGGTCCAGTCAGCAAGTTATCCTGCAGTATACATAATTTCTTTAATTTTATAAAAATTAGAATAGTTCAAAGCATGCTTATGATATAATTTTGGAACCATACATGTTCTGTTAGACATGAAGTTACCTTTGTAATTTAAGTATAGCTTCCCGATATTTTAATGAACAGCTGTAAGAGACAAATGAAATTTGAGATTTTTGTTGAAATACATTGTAATTGATTGTTTATATTATAATATGTATAATGTTATTAAAAACATACTAAACATACTGCTTCCACATCTCTTACTATAATTTAGTTATTCAATCTAATATCAATAATACCTATCATAAAATATACTTGGTAATGTAGGCTGACAGAATGTCTTTTAGAATCATTTTTTACAATGATTTTATATCAATGAAATCAAATGTAACACAGTGACTTATGCCTATGGCTATACAAGAAACTTAATTTTCAGCAGAGCGATATCCACTTATGGTATAGCATTTTCTATCTTATACAAAGATAATGAGTTTCCTTTGATTAGTTTTTAACAAATTATTATAAAAACTAGAAGACTATAACAGCCAACAGTGAAAAAAGTATTGAATCCTTGGTAAAAAATGTTCTGTAATTTATTAATCCTGCTACAAATAATAATAATTTCATATATTTATGTGAAACTGGGATTTTATCATATTATGTGCCCACAAAGACCAGTATATATCTCACTATTAACTTAATGCTAAAGCAGCCAGTATATCCATATTTTTTTTTCAACAACTCCAAATATCAAATTATAGGTAAAATAAAAAAATACGTCAGTGTATACAAAAACTTTACTAAACTACATCACATACATTTTTGGTTTTTAAAATGTTATCGATTGATATAATTTATTTTACACACATAATTAAATTAAATAATATTATAAATTAATTGTTTGTGCTTAATTTTGTAAGAACTATAATTGGATGTGAATAATCATAGACATTTCTTTTTGTAGATTTTCTGTAACAACTAAGTAACTTTTCTTAATTTATTATAATAGTAATAATCAATAATAATCATTGATTAGGTACAAATTATTTTACCTCAAAGACAACATAAATATATATAATAAACAAACATAGTAAATACATATCAATACATATCAGCTTAGTATAGGAACTTAAATTTACTTGAATAATATTAAGTATTTTATTACAATTGTTACAAAACGAAATACGATTATGAGTATTTTAAATGAATTAAATACATTTTAATTGTCAAATGTTAAAAAACATTTAAAAACAGTTTAATGATGATGTAATGTTAGTAAAATAATTTATTTTCAAAACTGTACAAATAAATACCTTTAATTAAATAGGTATAATATTGGTTGACTTTGAAACCACACATTTTGTACTTTCACTTATTGGTTTTATTTATCTACAATAAAAACATTTATTAAAATATTAAGAGGACACTTTTATTTTATAGTTATATTTATTTTTTTATATTTTTATCATTTATATATTACAAAGGTAGTATTTATCACCAATTAAGTACTAATTAATAATAATATATGGTTAACAATGTAACATTAGTCGTTTGTATAAAGACATCAATAGATACAAGCCCACAAAGCCACAGTTTATAAAACCTGCTTATTAGGTACTCATTAGTTATAACTTATTGTTTATTAATATTTAATACAATTATTGTATGATTATCTTGAATTGTGACCATTTTGTTTAATATTTAATGTTATAATTTTATTACAAAAATACTTACCAATACCGGGATATTATGCACTTATACATTCATAGTTCATACAGTTTACGCTGTTATTTAATAGATATTTTGAATAACCTAGTTGTAAAATGTAAATTATGTATACAATATTCACCACTTGAAAGTAGAAATATGGTAGTTTTTTATTATTCTTAAATGTTAGGTTAATTTATTTATTGAATTATAAATATTAAATAATATAGTAAGCACATTTACACACACTTCAATTTAAATTTCAATGGACTCGACATAAAATATGAATTAAGTTCTAAAATAATACAACCTTACGGGTTTTTTAAAATAAAGTACCTAATAATATACATTCATAGGTATTATTATCCAAGTGATTTTTGCTTATTTTAATACTTTTTAAAGCATTTTTTTCAAGCATTAATTTAAGTTAATTTAATTATATTGCCTAACTGAATTAATGTATTAAAAATGTCTATTAACTTAACTGTTATCTAATTTAATTGAAAAAAAATTTGACTCAACATAACCTAGTTGAAAATATCATTAACTTTCCTCTTAATATGTAGCTGTTTTAGGAAATGTATGTTATGTATTTTTTATATAATTATTTTAACTATTAAACATCAACATCAATAATTTCTGGATGTATTATCACGTTTTTTTTTAAATATTAAATTATGATATGAATTAATAAAGTATAATTTTCAATTATATTTTCATTCAATTCATTCATTCATTTTTAATTTTTTCATACTCTGTTGTCAAAACTTCAAATAACTCTGGTCCCAAAAACGGCAAAGACGATTTATAGATCTTCTTTGCTGTACATCTTTGAACATGTTTGTACACAAATCTAATATAATTAGTCCATAACTCTGTAAATATGTAGGAATATCAAATAAGTATAATATTTATTATCAGTGTTCACCTTAGAATTAAAAGTAGGTAGGTTTGTCTCACAAAAATTGATGGTTATACTTACCAATGTCTCCATGTCCCAAGTTACAGCATACATTGTTATACAATTTACTGACTTGATCTACATTGACGGAAGTCAAAGATTGTTCATAAGAAATCATTTCAACATACAACTGTTTGCAAGGCGGACTCACAATAATCAATTTTTTGAACAATTTACGAACAGCAGTTAACGTATTGCGTATTTTAAACCATTTTAAGTATTTTACTCTGAATACTAAACTGATGTTGGTAGATGGCCCATATGTAATTTGGTCGTAAAAATCTAAAAGCTAAAAAAAAAAATGCTCAGTACCAACCTATATGGTTTTATTTAACTTCAAATAATATTTATATATTAATTACATTTGTATATTTTATATAGGTACACTTATATAACCTATTGAGAATGTAACAATACATAAATATTTTTGCATAGCCCCACTAATACTTGTTAAAATTAGTTGCATGTAATAAAGACAAATCAGATTGAAGACAATCAATTTTGGAGATAAATATGTCCAGTGTTCAATATTTTTTACCAAGGTTTTTTAAATTTATAAATAGAAAACATGTGTTATGAAAGTCGTTTTTAAAATATTATAAATTATAAAAAATAAGTAAAATATCTAATTAAGTGAACATTGGGCAGAGTAACTATCAATAGTATATGTAATGAAGTTGAGGACTAGTATCCAGATATTGTCTAAGGGAGGGACTCACACTTTGAAGACATTTAATTATATTGGTCTTCCTATTCTTTGTCATGCTTTCCATTTAAGTTAAAACTGTGAAATAATAATGATAAATTAATATACTTTAAATACTACATACCTACTATAAATGTTCTATCAATTTATCATTTGTATGAGCTCTTCTTTGCTATATTTTTATTTTATAAGTTGTTCAATGCTTTGTATTAACTTATATCCAAATTAAATTAATGACAGTTTAATTCAAATGTAAAACTTTATTTTATATCATTTAAAAAATAAAGCAAAATAGAAAATAAAATAGTTCTTACTATTATTATAACCTAAACATTCTACAATTAATAAAATTACAAAATAAAATCCAATTTTATATTTTATATTATTATGAATATTTATATTTTTGAGCATGTATAATAAAGGTAGACCTGTTAACCTTCTTCGCTCATTCTAGATTTTAATCATGTTTTCAGTAAATGTAGAGAAGAAAAGCTCTTTTCTGCTGTAGCAACAGATATTGGGAGAGTGATTAGGATTTTAACTAATAAAGACAATATTGAAAAATAGTCACCATCAAACTTATCTAGAAATGTTATATCTGATATTATTTTTGTGAGGTCAGTATCTGATTTAAATTTATTTGGCAATAGATTTAATTTTCCTCCAAGTTGTTGATCAATAGAAAATGTAGATTCACCAAACAATACACTTTATTGATTACGAATATTTTTAGTTGATTGATTAAATTGTTCAGTATTTTTGAGACACTTCATAATATTTGATGGTATCAAAAAATTAAGATTAAAGCATTGCATATTATCATTTTAAAACTTATTATCAAAATCCTTAAGCACTTCATATAGTATAGGAATATAAATTGATATTTTCCAGTAACCTTGACTGTCCTCTGAGTTGACTAATATTATTTCTATAAGTCTGCCTTTCAGTAGTCCTTGGAAGTATTAGTTTATTGCCTAATTTTGGCATAATTACAACATTATCATATATAATATTAAAGTATTGATTTGCATCATTTAGTTTTGTTCTTAGTACTTCTTTAAGTTCTTTCATTTTAGTAGTGACTAAAAAAGGTCTACATTTTTTGTTTGTAGTTATATACTTATAGGTCTTGTCATACATATGTCATTTAAACAGAAAATAGATACAACAAATTCTTTAATATCTTTTATAGTTTTACACAATGAATTGGTTATTAATGAAGTATCATGCCATGTAGAAATTTCAGTTAAACTTTTCAATGTATAGGGAAAGTCATTTATAAATTCTTATACAGAATCATGTCTATCAATCCAACGAGTTACACACTGACAAGTCAACTGATAACCCAAATGTTTTTTTAATATAAAATTTCTTTTAGCTGAAACATTGGAAAACTTAATTATTTCTTGTATTGTTCCAATAGCATTTCTAAGGCTTTAAATCTTATTTGATATATATACATTATTATTCAATGAATGATTTAAACATGGACATGTCATAGCATTCTTGGCAGATTTTTGTATAGTAATAACGGCTCCACATATAGTAGACATATTAACACTATAACTATCACAACCGATTCCTACACATAATAATAAATCTAGTCCCACACTTTTCAATTTTTTTACAACTGTTGAGCCAAGTATTTCTCTTGTTATAGTTGGTTTTGTTTTTTGTAAACCTTATGTATTAAGTCACAAACACAAGTGATAATTAGTATACAACACAGAGAAAATCAAGATATTTTTGAAGATTATTATATTATTACAATAACTATAAGCCAGATAACGATAACCTCAAAAGTGAATAGTGAATGCATTGATACGATAATATTGCTAATTGCTATAATTGTATTGTANNATTGTAACCTGATGATGACTAGTACAATATTACATTTCGATAATGGCGTGTCGACCGTGTTGCGCGTCGTTGTCTGAAAAATGTTTTGATTGTAATATTTATTTTTAGATTTTATATAAATATTAACCACAATAATTGCAAAAGTAAACATGTCGAATATTGAAGCAACCGCTGAGGCCTGCCGGAGGTACAAAAAAGCGTCTTACACAATTATTATTTTATGAAAACATTTTTGTCAACTAAATAAGGGCCAGGGCCCGGGAGGGTTGTGTGCGCCCTTTGCACTACCCCATGGCTCCACCACTGCAAGTGTGTTAAATAAATGTATTCATGATTATGAATATCAAGTTTATACCAAATAATAGTAAATGAAACAATTTTAGATAAAAGGGCCTCAGGAGATTACTAATAATTAAACAAAATTTTTAAAAATATCAATTATCAGTATCAAACCTACTCACAAGTGATAAACAACGATTTGAAGTAGGGAGTTCTTTTGAATGTAAATTATAATAAAAACTTTAAAAACATATAAAAATGTAGATATCATATTATGATAATTAAAAATGCAAAAATAATTTGCAACTATCAAAAGTTAATAGAAAATACAAAGTCTGGATTTCCACTGTCCAAAATTAATAAATATGTAATTTTTTTACCATAGTTCCATCGTGTGTTATTAAAAATGTTTCCATAAGTTGACACAATGGCATTGCATCTGATTCCAGAGACTTGATACCATTTTTAAAAACTTTAAATGCCCTTAAAGGACAATCGTTTTCAATTAAAATTGATAATAATTCAATCCAAACTTTTGGATTATTTTTATTCATCTCAATTGCCTTTGACGAAATCTCACCACTTTCCTCGATTTTATACGCAGCCTATAATACAGTTATATAATTATATGTAATTAAAATTTAGGAATGATACTTCACAAAACTCACCCAATAAGCATAATGTTCTCCTTTATGTAAAATTCCTTCGTCTTGCGCTCCTTGAAACACTCGCTCCATAGTTTCATTCACAAAACTAACAATTGTTTCATTTTTAAAACCATACTCTCTCCAAATTCCAATCACATGGTCAATGAACAAGTCCCATAACAATGTACGTTTTATAGGTGTCCAATCTTCTTTCAAACCATCATCAAATGCTTTCAATGAATATCTAAACAATATAAACTGTTAGAAGCTAGGTACTATAGATAACAAATATGAATGTACTTACAAAAGCCCGCGTTTACAATGTCTGTCAAAGTTCATTAGTTCCAATTCATGATCAAATAAAAAACCTCGAAAGTTAATATTAGCCAACTTTAACCACATCCGTTCATCGTGTTTGTAATCATCGAACATATCCCTGTATAATAAGTAGTATCAAATCATAGTTTTACCCAACCTATTAAATATTCTAAAATTGATTTATACCTTACTACACGATATTGTAGTGCCCGAACTTTATTAAACTGCAATGCTCTATCTATCAATGTGATATGAAATTCCAAGTCGCCTTTGAAGCATTTAATAATATTTTTATATTTGCTCAACGCTATAGGAAGTGATTGACCATTAGTATGTTCAACGTGCTGTACTTCTAAATCGAATTCTTCAATATACAGCATTTTACAATGTTCGTGATATTTTAGCCCTTCTGAAAAGTACAGTCTAGCGGCTTCAATATCGCCCATTTTACTGTATTCAAACAATGCTGCTGATTTGTACACTTCGGGATCGTTGTGATTATTCGACAATAGTTTACGTACCAAAGTCGTGTCATTAATATATATTTTCTGAAAATTATAAATTATTTCAAGTTATTAATTATAATGTATTAGTTTTACCAATTTATTTACATAACGAGTATTTGCAATTTGTCTAAAAACAACAAGAATATATACCACTTTAAGAATAAAAATTCTTGTTTGTGATATAACAATAAAAATTTCGATTATCATTTTAGGGATCGCAGGTAATGTTCTTATTTTACGATAAGGTATTATAAGAGGGCAGTTTACTTGGATAAAGCATGTTTGGACTTGGAAGCTATGTACTTGGACTAAACTAATATTTATTAAACTGATTAAATCATAACTAGTTTGGACCAAATTGGAATATGTTTTTACTATGGACAATCGACTGGCAACCATTTGGCCTACAGGGCAATGTAATTTTTTACTAAACTGCCCCAGCAGTAACAAACGATCTACGAAGCTACAAGCATAATCGACGATAGTGGAAATCTGCAGACTCTAGATTCCTACACATAATTGATGAGTTTATCTTTTAATTTTTTTCACTACAAATAGTGTCATTTTTATTAATAAAAACTAACTTATATTGAATATCACGTTCATAAATTGCTTGTTCAGCTTCTCCTCTCCCTGGTTTGGAGGCTTAAATTAAAGAGAACCCAAAATCTCACCTCAAAGAGGAAAAGGGAGGCTACTTTAAACACTGTAAACAATAGAATAGATTATTCTATACAGTCGTTATTGATCAATGCAATATTACCTACTTCATCGTGTAGTTATTATTATTCTTAGAAAGATAACTACTTTTAAAATCATAAAAGTATCTACTTCTTAAAATAATTAGCAATACATTTTTCGGTAAGTAACTTACATGATTGAAACGAAATTCCATGAATTGTTGCAATGACGTCAAAATAATGGGGAACATTTGTAGCATACTGAAATACAAGAAGTCTATGCGATTGATAAGCATGTCTAATACTTTGGCATAAACCAACTGCATTTCATCCACTTTCGAACCATGCTATTGCGGAAATAAAAACAACAATAAACGTCAAATTATTGTTACTGTCACAGTTGGTGTGAAAAACACTCATATTACATCGATTTTATATTTGCAGATCTCCAGCAATTGTATTTCGGCACTTATTTGCGCCAAACAATCTTCTTGGCTGATGTCCTTCATTTCGGCTTTATGCAAAAACAGTTTACGTTCTTTAATCACCTTTCTGAAAGGAAAACATAAAACCAGGTATTTTCAGTAAACACGATAACAATTTCTATCCCCATCAAAATAAATCTACTATAAATAATAATATTAAACTTAAATATCATAATTTGTGGGGAGGGGGTTGTATTTAATTATTCACATTTAAGTACAAATAGGTAAGTATTATACCAATAGTTATACATTTTATAGGGCGCTATGTGCCCTGATGCGCGTCATCCCTCCACGATAAAATAATATTTGACTGCTCAGTGGTTTATTTTTGTACAACAATACAACACGGTTTAGGAGTTTCAGGTTTTTTCGTATGATTTGTATGGTAATTTTTATATTTAAATAAAAACATTAATATGTAGTTTGCCAGTTTAAAAAAAAAAAGTCATTGTGGGAATATATCACCCAAATCCCCCCTTCTGTAATTACTCCACTGGTATACTTGTGTACTTACGCAACTTCGGTTTGTCCTACGACACCGTTTTCCAACAAGTACTGGATGTCGGCCGGCAAGTTATTCGGATTTTGCTTTAGATCCACCTCCATGATCGCCTGCAGAAGATGACACTTTCAGTAGGTACGGAAAATGTATTCAACGACCAGTGTTGATAATCGGTGGGAAACAAATGAGGGTGGTGAGCATTCAACAGCGGTGCGTCCATAACAGTGAATTGCGCAGCTGTAATAATTCAGCGCTGTGGGTGGTGGGGGACGCGGAGTAGGTCGTTCGAGGCGAGGTGGCGGAATTTTATACGAGCTGCTGGATGAAAATCATTATTATTATTGTTGTTGTTGTTATGGCTGTACCACCCCGCCACGCCGCTGACGGGTTTAGCACAATGTAAAAGTGTGAAATATAAGTTTTATGGTGGTGGTGTAGCATCAAATCGTCTGTTCGGTCGATGATTTTGATAGTTGTGGGCGGGGGGTCGGGACCGATCGACCCATACCTCCTTAGAAACTCCACCCACCCGTTTTCGTTTTCTGTGAGCATCGACCACCGGATGAATGTGTTTTCCACTACACCGAATGCCAGCCGATCTACTGGTATTTTTGACAATAAAATAACATGTAGGTTCCTATTACCCACATATTATCATACCTACAAAAGATAATCGGGTTTTGTCCTTTTAGCCACCGTCTCACTCCACTGTAGGTTTTAAAATCGATATTTACCTGCGTACATTGCGCTGCCTCTGCTACTTTCCGTAGTAGTCGACACTAAGATATTATTTATTATTTATATTGCCTATGATTGTCTTTTATTAGACGTTTCAGCTGCACAATATGCTAGTTGCTTTTACCCACAACTGAAGACTGTTGATGCTTAACAACGGGCTGCACACGAGTTGCGTAGGTAAGTACTAAGTTAGGTAAAACGTACCTACCTTTTTTAATGAATTGAATCCAGGGCGCATTAAGTATAACTATTGCACTTACACTCTTACAGTTAATATTCATAAATGGTTCCTAAAGTAACATTTATTTCCCTAAGCAATGCTCTTCCTTTTAAATGTAATAGCTGTTACCAGTGGCTCCTATTATATTAAGAATTACTTACAGTAAAATAAATTCATTACCCACTAACAACAATATACATATAAAATAAAATATAATACTTACCTAGTAATATAGTCTAAAAACCTCTGCTAAAAATCGTTATTCGTATGTAATAGTTCAGCATGGATTAAAATTTAACTCATCAATTATAAAAATCGATACTTGTTTGTTATCGTCTCCCCCCCCTTCACCACATACAATTTATCACTTCTTCATCAGGCGGTTATCTGTTATACTAGGATATTTTCATATTACATACCGTTACAAAGTAAACAGTAATATCATATTGTTTACCATATTACTTACAATGTCCTGAGCCCAGCTGTGGGCTTATACAATTACATAAATAAATAAATAAATAAATAGATATTGATAGTGCAACTTTTTAGAAAGAAGTCAAATAGTTTTAAAATTAAACACCTTTTATGTCTCCGGCTTCTTACCCTTTTCCCCACAATTTGTTTAATCTCTACCTCAAAATAATATGCAAATGTTCGTGATTCTTATGCATTTCGTAAAAATTCTAACTTTAGACTCTCATAAAAAACATTGTGGATAGTAGATTCTATCTACAGCAGTGGTTGGGGCACAAAAAATAATCTATAAAAAGTCCAGATAATGTCAAAATAATCATTTATATATTATTTAGATAAAGCCAGAATAATCTTTCATTGTACACAGTAGCCTCGATTGTCCGGACCCCCAATAATCCGGTGAACGTGGTAATTCGGACGGAAAAATTCCATTTGTTCGTAAAT
>PVMI01040099.1:0-15983 GCA_008528875.1 Aulacorthum solani | reverse complement strand
CCAGAACTATCTTTTTATACGGTAAATATTACTGTTGGAATGTTGAATCTAGCCGACATTGAAGTCTATACTCCGACTAAGATAGGACAAAAGATTTAGAAAGGCATCATGCGATGAACGGTTTTTTTAATGGATCCCCAAAACATTCTTCGTCCTCTAAATACATGAAATGTACGTAATATACAATGCCTAGATCGCTAGATAACTATAATATATATATATATATATATATATGTATGTTATTTAAGCCAATTTCTTTGAAGCCATAGGTAACATATAGTAAACAATAAAATCGTTAAATACTAAAGCACTGAATTGCATAAAAAATTGATTGGTTTGATAGATCCATTATGTCTACTAAATCATGAGTTGTACAAGGTACAATTAGCATTTCGCTCACAAATGATTAATTAAAATATGTTTAGTACTAAATTGTTTACCTATGCAACCCGGATGCCGGCAATCCGGCATAAGCAATAGGTACTAACGTACCCAAGTAATAAGTAGGTAATTTAATCTTGGATGTTAGACCAACCAACTTTGATAACAAATCAATTTCGCAATTATGTATTATAGGTATACCGACAAGTTTATTATAGAGGTAGGTAGCTATATTATCATACTGGTATCGATCACACTTACAGGCAATATTATAGAATGTTACTATTTTCACGATATTAATCCGTCGTAAATGTTCGTTTTACATCGACGTGAACAGCACTCACTAGATGGTTTCCAGAACATAATCGCTCTACACGGCAATATTTCACTCGGTACGGCACATTCCGACGACGGCCCCGGGGCCGAGGTGGTACTGCCGATCGCGAAAAACCGAACCGCACCCGCTAAGAAGTCCGGGTGACCCTCGTACGGGAGGAAATCGCCGACAATGTGTCGCGGGATTGATGTGGTCGTCGACACGTTTTCGCGGGGTCGGGCCAAAAAAACGGGTAAGCGGCGGACCGCATTAACGACTCCAGAGACCCACCGAGGAAGAACAACCACTGACAACTGTAGTTTTTTTTGTTCGTTCCGACATCCGGTTTTGGACGCGCGACCGCAGCTATGTTCGCCGTCGAACACTAACAGCACTGTACTGCTGTTCGGCACTGCGGCGGCGACGGCACCACACGACGGCGCGGCGGCTGCGGCATTGCGGCCCGACACGGAGAACGACGAATGGACAACGTCGCCGCCCCGGGTTCCGGCACAAACCGGTCTCGGGTCAAACGCGCAGTGTTACCTCGGTGTCCGCGGTATTGCCGGTACACGGTATTATTTGGCACGTATCTACCGCGTGCCCGGCGTAAAAAATAACAATAACAATATTATGATATAATATTTTCATCTACTCAGTGATAATAGGTTAATGCCATTATTATATTACAAATAATGATATAATAAATTATTGGGTACCTATACACAATTTATTTATATTTTTAAGTATAACAACATAACATAGAAATAGTCAATGGATAAAGGACTAATTAAGAAAAACAGTTTTTATTACAATAAAATAATTATAAATATCAACCATAGACATATTAATATGTCTACGATATCAACTAGGTACTTGTCTACTTAGTTTATGCGATCTAAAAGTATGTGTCGAATATCGAAATATTCCGAAATATCGTGTTTTATTGTTATCTACCTATATACTATAGTATTTAATCCGTTCTGTGGTTGTACTACACAGGGGTGTTTGCCATCGAGTCATGGGTGGGTTACCCACCCCACCTATCAATAATTTACTGTTTATTGCTTAGCTATTAATTATTTGTGTAAGACACTTAAATACATGCTAGTCAGAGTTTCACAATAATATACTAATATGGAACTTTAGTATAATTTAAAACTAAAATCACTGAAAAAAAAATATATTGCAAATTTGCTTTTTTTTAAATGTAAGCTTCATTTAAAAAATAATACATTTCCTATAGGTACTAAAGCTTAACTTAATCATTGCCTATGGCCTAAGCCTTAAGGTCTGAAGACCTACCTATATAATATTATTATTACAAGGTACCTTATATTATTGTTTGGGTAGGTACACAATTTCTGTAGTATCTATTGTTTTCAGGTTTTTCTCTCGTGTTGTTGTATTGGTTTTTGAAGAAATACTTTTTTGTTCTTATGTTACGGCCCACGAGAACGCATTCAACATAAACTATAAGTAGGTAGGTACCTAAATAGCCGCCAGCTGGTGTAAGTAATAGGAATATTATATTAATATATTTTATGATCAACGAAAATTATTAATCGGCAGTTTAATATATGCTATTTAGTCATATTATATTAGATAGATTGTAAGTACCAGGTGGCTAGTATACCTATACTATTTAAAAGCTGTTGGTCAGGGTCAGGTTTATAGAAATTCTGCATCTCCAGGCAACATTAAATTGCCGCCTACCTACAATTATTACAAGCAGGCTGCTTGCCTAAATAATGCCTACAGCATTATTCTTTTCGTATAAATAACATTTATCAAGTGAAAAATAATGGTAATGAATACAACTAAAATTCTGGGATGTATCTAATTATTTTCTTTAATTTTTGCTGTAGGTAGATTGGTTAAATACATTAGGTTCAGATATACCTATTTATGGTATATTAATATATACCTATTTAATACTTGTGTTATATTGTATACAAGTAGTATTGGTGTATTTGTATTTAAATATTTTTAGTTTGATTATTGAATTAATTTTATGTTATTCCTTAATAGTTAAGTTTATGACACATGTAACGCTCTAATCATTACAATAATAATATAATAAGGAGATGACTGTAGTGACACGGCGACGACGATTAATATTATATTATAATATAAGAACATATTTTCAAATTATGGTAAGTATCTATGCTGCATAATATAGATGAGTAGTAAGTAGGTACCTACCTACTTGAATAGTTTGATTGAAAATAAATAGAAAATGAGCGGGAGGTGAAGAATTAAGGGACTCGACACAGCATTTACATTACCAGAAGAAAATATTGCATGATTAGATTGGGGTATATCAGATAGATTAATCTTTAAATATTTCAGCTTTATCCAAGTCAGAGCTAACAGAACTGCTTTCGGGTTTTTATAATCGGTGGGTTTGGGGATTTTTATTTACATGTTAAAGTCACTATAGTCATATAATATATATATATATATATATATATAGTCTGTCATCTTTTGAAGAGTGATCTGTTAAAAAAATTCCGAAAATTGATACTTTGTGTGTGTCGTATGACCAACATTTTTAAGAAGATTATCTAATTTCTTGTAATAATACTTATATTGTTAATGTGAATGAAGACGAGTAATGAGTATCTCCTACGTCGGAAAAGCGCTCTAACTCAGCATACGTAACAAGGTACCTACTACCTAGGTTGGTAAGGGTAGGTATCTGATTCAAATGACAATGACTCATATCCTAATTGGAACACCACGAAGCTGATTGGATAGCATTTGTGATATTATTTACTGCTAGATTAATTTCATCAGTGGATTTTAGATTGACGTTTAATATTATTTCCTAATTACAAGGTTGTGAAAAAGATCGGTAGAAGCATTAAAAAGCGTGGGTGGCATGGATGAGATATATACTTATACCGTATCAATTAGATATTGCTCGAGATAGAGAGTGTTAGGAGGACTAATGCGTGGTTTCTGGTCAGTTTAAATCAAGAAGTTTAAAAGTTGATCGGTACTAAATTCGAATTCTACACTAATTAGTATTTTTTAAATAAAACAAAATTTTAATAATACGAAAGACAAACAGTATCTAATAAAATGTAGTCGTATTATTAAAACATAGTTTAAGTTCGTTATATTTATTTAAAGCTTTTATACAAATTAATTTAATTTACTAATAATTATTTTATTTTCATACAATTTTTTTTTAAGTTTAGAACATTTTGTGACTAAAATTGTCCAAGTCATATTTTAAATGACTTAAATCTTGATGATACTAATAACAGGTGCTGCAGCAGTGGCGGTAGCAGTAAAATGAGTCCCGACACAATTTACGCGGAAGCACCCCCAAAACACCATAATTTTACCACCATTGCTGCAAGTGTGTGGGGCTGTGGGTGCCTTAAAACTATTATTGGAAATCGTGTAATTACAATGTCAATAACAGACGTTGACTTTCATATTATAATAAATAATAGGTAACTATTTACTAAATACCTATTATAAATTATTGGTATAAAATATTTTTGTAACAAATGAACACGTGAAATTAATATTAAAAAATAAATAGGTAAATGTAACATCTTTTAATTTAGTAATCCTAAAATGTGATACTTGCCCCATTTGCCCCATATCTTTAGTACGCATGGTGGAGTACAGATATTTTCAATTGGACGGATTATATAAAAAAAAAATATAAATATATATTATATGCAGTTAAGCAACTAGCCTAAACATTTTTTTTGTGAGGGGGTCTAATTCCCCTCCTTTTTTAATTTCCTGTATACTCGACAGCAACTAGAGAATCTGTGTGAACAATATTAGGTACTCTTTTGCTGCCATAATTTATTGTTGTGCAAATTCAACGGCCCTAATTCCCCTAGCCGTCCTAGTTGCGCTTACATGTATATTGTATATATTATGTATCATTTTTAAATTGTATTCATCATTATTTATTCACAGTAGGTTGTAGTATGTTAATTAATTGGAAAGTTAGTAGCTCTAATTCAAAATATAATGCAGACATTTTCATTATAATATATATGACTAATAGCCTCCCTTTATTTAATACTATTGGTATTACTGTGTAACAGGACTTACTACGATATTAGGCACTTATTGGCTATTACCAGTTACCACAATTATATTGCATTATTGCAATAATTTGTAATAATGGAGATTATTACCTAAAATATTTAATTGATTATCATACAAATTTGATATAACAAGTGTTTAATGTATTTAAACATCATAAATATTATTAATACATATTATATACTACTAAATTATAATATATTTAAATAGGTAGGTATATTAAGTTATACAATATGCCACTTAATTGTTATAAATTATAAGGCTTAAAAAAAGCTATATACCTACTGTTTTCATTTTAATTCCCAAACTTGTTATCTTTTTAAGAATATCGAGTGCCCAAACGCTGTGTGGATTTTAAATACTGGACAAGTAAAAATGCTCAATATTGTGATGCACTGCAATAAACTCTTTATTTACTCCTCTCTTTCTATAAATATATATTTATTTATAACATTATAGTAAATAATATAGTAATTATGTAGTAAAAAAATATGTGAATGAGGGTTATAAAATATAATGCTATATCAGGAACTTTTATAGGCAGAGCCTTCATGTTTAGGGGATGCAAATATTCTGGATGTCTAAACCCTCCTCTCTTGTAAAAAATTGAATTATAATTATAATATATATTGTACTATACCATGTTTTGCATTTGCATGCATGCAAGGAGTCATATGTAAAGAACTTTTATTTTGTTGTGGGGATAACACAGGCACATTGAATACCTTACACACCCGTTATGTTGAATGTGTAGTATAAAAATAAGTATAAATGGATAACCTAACAGAAAGTACAGTCTTGGTGTTGGGCAATACTCTTAATTATTATATACGTTTCTGGCGACTTGGATATTAAAATATTTCCATGTCAATATTTCATGAATTACCTAATTTTGATGAATATACATGTTTAACAACATTTTCTACGGGGTAGGGGCAGCACTAGGGGCCATGGCTCCTTCCCAAGCCTGTATTTCTAAGAAATTGTAAGTGATTAAAAACAAAATTACAAAAAAAACATTTTAAAATATCAAAAGTTTTCTGCAAATTATGTTTTAGGCTCCCCACCTCAACTATGTCTCTGGAGCCACCTTGGAGAGCTGTCCATGACATAATATTTGAATATGTATACTTATAACAATAACCAATTGCACAATTTACTAGCAGAACTGTGAAATAAACATCTAAAGAATAAACAAAATAAGATACATGTATAGCGTATAGGTAATATATATATTAGTAATACTGGGTTAATATAATATTTATATAAATTGAAAAAAGTTCATACCATTATGACATAAATAAATGATGGTTTGTCTATTTCGATAAAGATTAGGGTACATACTACATACAATAATGAATAAAAATGATTAAAATCCCTAATACAATACAATAGTGTTATTACAATTAAATTAAAATTACATTTTTTATATTTTTAAATGCTGTCATTACATTATAATTTGTAAGACAAACAATAGTGTCATACTGAACATAGTTTTGGGTACTGAGATATAAAACATTTAATACACAATAACTTAAGTTAAAATATTTTAACTAAGTCTCATATTGAGCAAATATATACCTAAAGACTAAACATAACTAAGCATGGCAAATAATTATTAAAGAAGGCAGTAAATGGTTTTATTTATTGAGGTAACAATAATTTAAATTAAGGAAAGATAATAGAACACAATAGAAATGTTAAATATTTTAAAAACTTGATGCATATAATATACATTAAAAATTATATTTTAAAGGTATTAATATTGTATTATAATATATCATATATTAATACAATTTAACAGTATAATAATACATAATTAAATATTTCATAAGTGAACAATTAATTAAGTTTGAATAATTGACAAATTAATATTAAGTAATCCTTTCCTAAATTATAAAATCAAATTAATAAAACATGGTTACAAAATATTTTTTAAATGGGATGTAGCTAAAAAAAAACATGATAAGAATAACTAATAATACATGTTGTTTGTAATATTCATGGTATTAGGAATATTTATAATATATTAAATATTAATGATATAAATCATTTATGCATTAAGAGTTGTCTTAAGTATAAAATAATTAATACTTCTAAAATTCTTTTTTAACAAATTATTTTATGCTGTAAGTTAAAAATTAATATAAATAGATAATAAATGTTTATATCTATTTACTAAAATTGTAAAATATAAATGTTAAAATTATTAAATTTAGAATTTAAATATATATTTTATAACATTTTTAAATAATTTAAAAACTCTAAAATACTTATTTATCTATAAGGCATTTAAATTAATTTTGTATTTATTTTATTATATTTTAATTTAAATAATAAAAACTCAGTATCTATAATTTGATTGTAATAGAGTTTTTTGCACATTTCAGCATTAAGACACCTCATAAGTTGTATATTACATTTTATAAGAAATTCTATGATTTCTTGATACAATTTGATTTACAAAAAAAAAATGTTTGTAGTTTTTTTAGCTTTTATATTCTGTGCAATACTAAAAAACATATTTCTACAAAAAATAATGATATTTAACAATATATTTTCAATATTATTATTAGTTTGACATTTTTTAGTAAAAGATTGTAATTTTAACAAAAAGTATTTGAATTGGATCCTTAATAAAAGTAAATTGATAATATTATTCAATTACAATTATATACTTTATGTTTTTAGTATTTAATTTGAAATTTTAGAGTTAATAAAAACCAAAAAGGAATCACTTAAAGTTGTGTTACTGTAAACTTATGATGGTACAACAATTTTATTGTTAGAAATTAGTTCATAATATAGGTTTTAATTTTTAAGAAAATAATCTTATACTTTATAATTGCATGTGTAAGAAATATAATAATACTATTCTATTTAATATAAAGAAATATTAAATGATGCAGTAACAAGTTGAATTAAAAAATACATTAAAATATAACAAACTAATACATTATTATCTATTGAACGTGAAGTTGTTAAGCTATAACTGAATTATCTAAAACACCCTGTATGCTCATTTTTAACTAAATATTTAAGTGATCTGATAATTTACAATAACGTTAACAACTACTTTCATTATTTGGTTTATGATATTATAAATGAGATATTAAACATCTACAAATAAAAAAACGCACGGCTTTTAAATTTAAGCTATTACTTAATAATTTAAAGTAGCACCAATTATTTGAAAAATAAATACAGCATGAATATTTTGTTTATTATAAACCAGGTAATACATTGTTTACTTTTACAGACATATTCAATAATTTGTCATTATCAGAATCATTGTTTGAATACCAAAAAATAAAAGTAATTAAATAAAACTAAAAGCAAAATAATGAAATTCATAATTCTTGTACATTAGGTTACATACGGTGGCATAAAACATTTTTTTTAAAACGCTTTTGGGTACTAACTATTAAAAATTTAAATATACATCATTTTATCCTTATATAAAATAAATAAATAGATTTATAGAAGAGGTGGGTGGTTTGGCGGGAAAAATAAAAAAATTAGTCAGCAAAAAAAAGATTTTTGATCCACTGAATCTAATATTTATATAATTATATTATAATAAATTAATACTACAAATAAAAATTTTAATTAGCTAATAGTTTTCATTTCATAATAATAATGCAAATTAATTATGCATAATTTGAACAAATTATTTTACTTATGGTTTGTTACACAATTGGATGCTAAATCATGTGTAAGAATTCTCTAATATTTATTTTAAATTAAAAAAAAAAATGCACAAATAAAATACTAATGTTGTTAATAATTTCTAACAGTCAAAACACATTTTTATTTTTCTTTAAGTAGAAACGGCTTTTCAGCTTACATAACTTTTATGGCATTTATTAAAAAATCTATACTCATAGTATTAATTTAATAATTTTTTTTTATAATGGCAAAAATATCTATTAGGTAACATTGTAATATAAGTATAGTTATAAATATTAAAAATGCAGTGAAATTTCAAAGATTAGACTATAATAAGAAGTAAAATTTAAATGATACATAGTGATGTTAGAGTAATTTTGTTCAACTTATTGAGATTTCACTGTATACACTTATTATAGTACTAAACTGTCATGATATGTTTGATCTGAAATACCTTAACTATTTTTAAATATACAATAGATAATAAGTTAGTATAAAAGTAATTTTAATCTAAATTTATGGGTATGATAGTAATACACTTGATCATCAAAATAATAATCATACTGCTAATAAATTTAAAAAGATTATTTTTACTATAAAATAAAAAAAAGTTATAGTAATTAAAATTAAAATAATAATTAATAGTTTTTAAAGTTATAAAATTAAATATGATCTAACATAGGATAAGATGAAAAAATTATGTGTTAAATACATTGTATGTATATATAAAAATATACATATGATAAATTAATACATTTTAATTTTTCAAAATTGTGTCAAACTTACAACTCATAAAATAAGTAGGAAATCACACTTGTCGTTCTTGTTCAAAACTGTAATTGTACTGTAACATAATTGAATAAATCAAATAAATATTATTTTTGTACAAAGAAAAAAGAAATTAAATTAAATTGTTAAAATGTTAAAAACTGTTAATGTTTCTTTCTCTTTGTAGGGAGTAACATCAAATTATATTTTTGTCTACGAACTACAATTATCTCCTTATATATTTATTCACTAATATTAAAACACATTTTAAAATATTAAACTGTTGTACCATTTTTTTCATAAGAATGTACAATGTATTTTAAAATATTAATTACATATTTCATTTTTTTTTTTACATATCATGCGATTTTAAACAAATAGTATGTTATGTTTAAAGAGTTTAGAAGAGCTCATCAATCATTTTCTTTCAACATTAAGCTTGCAATATTATTGAACGTAATTTATATTAAATAATCACAATATACATACCTCTAAATCAAGGTCTTCGAGTGTTTTTATTTTAATCTCTGGTATATCCTAAAAATGAAATAATTGTATTTACTTGTTTACTGAATCAATATATATGACTTTATTATTACCTGAAAAATAGACTTATTTTCCACAGAAATATGTTGATTCAATATAAATGGAATACCTTCTAACCCTAAAGAATACAATTATATAATAAATAATAAAACAAATACTGAATATTTATAGAAAACAAATACCTTGATAAGAGTTTAATGTAGAATAGTTGGACGATGAATATGTTGGAGGTAATTTTGGTGCTGGTCTTGTAGGTTTTAATGACATTAGTCGATCATAATCATGGGATAATACATTAACACTAGATTCTAAGCTGGGAAGTGAACTTAAGGATCCGTTGCTGTTTGGAACGTTTTCTGTTGACAGTGTTGGTGCCAATCTATAATATTAAATGATAAATATTTATAAATAACTGAAAATATTAATGTATTAGTTATAATAGATAATAAATACAGCAGATATATAATTTATTAATTAACATACCCATAACTCAATGATGGCAATGGCACATCTGGAGATTGAGGGCTAGTCTTATAACAAAGTGTTAAGCCATTTAAATCCCTAAAAATGATTATACAGTTTGATCAGTTAATATATTTTATTCAATAAATCAAAGATCATACCCAACTAAATTAAAACCATCTGGTGCTTTTTTTGATCGACTTAATAGTATAATATCAGTAATTGCATATGAAGCTAGACTTTTTCTCGTTAGTTTGTAACATAATTGACGTTTTCGCCAGGCTTTTTGATCTTAAAATGGTATAAATATAAGAATAGTAAAAATATTAATAATTGATAAAAAATAAATAACAATGTAATTACCACTGTCAATAGTTCTGGGAATTAAACAGTAGCCATCAGGAGGACATTCTTTTTCATTTATTATATTTATATTTACTACGATGTAATCTGAAATCCCTTCTGTTTTAGACAAGCATAGATATCTTGTAATTTTTCTGCCAATAAACACGGACTCTTTCCATGACTGCATGTGTAAATCAGCATCTGAATCTTGGTCATGTGTTTTTGATATCTAAATATATTACAGATCTATTTGACGTGTGTACAAATTAGGTAGGCGGTAGGTACCTCCAAATATTTAATAAACTATACTACCTAAACAATTGTAATTGAATCAGAAATAATAATAATATGTTAGGTAATTTAAAAAAATCCAAATTAGATTAAAAATAAACGTAATTTTATAATTTATTGATGATGACTCATCATGCATAATTATGTTAATAACTCACGGGATTATATCCTGTTGGGCATTTCGTAATATCTTCTATTATACATAATCCTGATATTGGTTTATTGTCCGGAAATGATTTAAATACTTGTTTAATCATTTTACGTATTTACAATAAAAATCACATTAAGATCTACACAATTCTAGATACCAAACTTTGAAGTTTGAAGCACAATAAATCAAATTATTGTATGTAAATTCTTAAATACATAATAAAGAAATAAAGAAGAGAAGAGAATAAAATAAAATATTATGGTGAACTGTAAGTCTGTAAACAAAAAAAAAAGGTTGGTGGGGACTAATATGATAACATTCAACAAATATAGATAACATTATAATGTATCTAGTGATAATAGATAACAGTTTACAGTATAGCTGCAGAACAATAATGAATATTGGAAGAAAAGTATTATCACAGACCACAGTGTTAGTTTAGGACAAAGTTGATCAGTATTAAATTTAACACCTTAATTGTTGAATATTGATTAATGATTAATGATTAATATTAACTTTTAAGTAGGTACCTAGGTATTAACTATTAATAACTAATAAGTAATAATTCTGTTTTAATTCATAATTTATAGTGATTATTGTTTGAAATAAATGAAAAAAAAACAACAATGGGAAACACATCAAGCTTAAAGAACCATGTTGAAACATCCAGAAAAACGGGTGTGTTAAACTTATCAGATAGTCATCTTAAACAGTATCCAGATTCCATTGACGTGCTTCATCCTTTTTTAAGAAATTTGGAATTGTCTAAAAACAAATTAAAAATATTACCAAAATCTATTGGTCAATTCAAAGAACTAAAGATACTTAATGTCAGCAACAACTTGTTAGAAAATCTACCTGAAGAAATAAACTGCTTGTCCAAGATTGAAACATTACAGGTGAATTGTAATTTATTAAAGTCATTACCTCCAATGAATAATTTGATGTTTCTAAAACGTGCCTCGTTCGGAGACAATCAGCTCAGTATATTTCCAGAATTTTTGTGCGAATTAAAACATTTAGAAGCATTAGATTTATCTAAGAATAACATCACTCAATTGCCTGAACTTATTAAACAATCTAGACTAGTCGAACTAAACCTAAATCAAAATCAAATTAGAAAATTACCATCTGGTTTAGCACAATGCCCCAGATTGAAGACTTTGCGTGTTGAAGAAAATTGTCTTGAACTGGATGATATTCCAAAAGAATTATTAACATCGTCTAAAGTCTCGTTGTTATGTGTTGAAGGGAATTTATTTGATATGAAATCTTTATTAGCTTTAGAGGAGTATAGCACATACATGACAAGATATACAGAAGTTAAAAAAAAAATGTTTTAAGCTAATTTTATAATTTGTTATTGATTTTATATTTGTATATTATTGAGTTAACTGCATTACCTGAATCATTATGCAAAGTAATTTTATTATTTATTATTCCATAATTAATTTTTTACTTGCTTTTTGTTTATTTATATTTACAATCACATAACAATCAATTAGGCACATTATTCATATTATATCGTATGGTGATTTTTTAAAGTTTAAATCACTACAACAGTTATTGCAACAGGGCCACTGTACCAGACAGGTTGTGCATAATGTCTAAACAGTTAAATAATTTAAACAATTATAAGTGTATAAAAAAACAGTAGCACAATATTATTATGTAACTAATTTATTATTTTAAGTTATCTTTTTAAAATCAAAAGTTGATGCAATTAGTTATTATTTATTACATTATTTAAGCATATAAGTCCAGACACAAATAATTATAGGACTTATAAAATACAACATTTTATTTATTGTGTAAATTATTTAAAAAAGAAAAAAAAATATTATTTTTATATTAAGAGGTTTCAAATAAATATCCCAAAAGTTTCACCTTGTCATAAACAATTGTAAAAATAAAGGAGCAATTTATTATCTTTTCATTAAAAATGAGTAAATGTTTTCTTATTATGTTATTTAAGTCTTGTGAAATTGTTACCCACAATTGAGAATTATTTTTGTATCCATTCAGTTCTGGATAAATACTAGCATATGTTATTTAAATTATATAATCAATTTTAACATTTTAATATTTCTGTTACCATTAGTTAAATAATAAAATATATAAGTATTTGAAATGTCATCAATTAAAAATCATTCAACATTTCTACAGAAATAAATAATTTTTTTTTCTCTTTGAACAATATTTCTCCTTATTTCCTATATAATATATTATACCAAGTTTACCATATAATATGATGATCTTTGACCACTGGTCCTATCATAATGCATAGACATTTCATTAGATTGCTTAAATTTGCTTATAGTAGACCAGTGGTTCTCTACTGATTTGTCTCTAATTACTGTGATGTGTGTTGCCAAAAAATGTGTGTATCTATATTATACATTTTCAAAGTTTAAGTATATGACATTATTATGGTGTCATGACGTGGTGATTGTAAAAACACCAAAAACCATTAATAAAAAAAACAATTGTAAAAATTGACTTTCATTCTCAAATAACATAAAATAGGTAGGTATATAATTGTTACATACTTTTTCAAAAATTCAGTTACTTGTTTTAACTGTGTTGCCATTTTTATGGATCTAGTTTAGGGTGTTGTCATAAAAAAAGCTTAAGATGCAAGCATTAAACTACTGTCATCATTTATCTTTTCATTATAATATTGTGAAAGCATAGACATTAATATACTAAGTACTTACAAGTATGTTTCTATGTTACAGCATACAAGAGAAAAAACAGTGGGTATGCTACCTTTAGCATTAGCACAATAATTTATGATTTATGATGTTTTTAGGGTTGTTAATGACTTATGATTGGGACACTGCTTATACAATATCCGACATATGTGACCTGTGGGGGCTTAGGGTCATAGTAGGTTAGCCCATATAAAAATATGTAACTACTACCTTTTACTTATAAATTATGGATGTTATTTATAATTGGTAAGTAAAAAGTTTTTGAGGGTTACCCAAAAATGGAGACCACAATTGTTAATGTTAGTTAGATGACTACCTAAATCAAATTTCTGTGTAAATACTAAGTTATTATTACCAAGGTAAATTTAGTTGTTAGGTACTAGTAAACTAATTTAATTAATATCCTTTTCTGTAATTGTTGGTCTCCCTTATTTAGGTAATCTATGTACACTTTTTTTTAAACATTTAATTTGAGAAGTTTACTGTATTTTATCATATGGGCTATGGCTCAGCTATTTGAGGAACATCAGATTTTATAATACTATACAGTATAGATAGAAATACCTAGTCACTTTTTAACTCAACATTTACATTCTAAACTTGATATATATTGTTCATTTAAGTTCTATTGGTACTTGTTTTTAAACTCTGAAAATGTATGCAATTTAGTAAAAATACAACTTTGATATTTATTGATATTAGGTTTTTTGGACCTAGATCAGCGTTTTCCGAAGTGTATTCTACTGGGACCACCTCAAAGGTTCCTTCAGATGTAAGTAATAATTGAGAAAAAAATTTTATATTTGGATTATTTATACAACAATTATTATTTTATATTATTCAAAAAAAGTTTAGCTAAATAATAGTTATTATGGTATAATATTGTTATAAAATATTTGTTGAATGTACTTGAAATTGAACAAAATAAAATTTTAACACTCATGTACCTATAGATGTTGTCATTACGTAACGATGTAGATTTTTTTTTAGAAAAAATATGGTTGAGTTGGAATTAAAGACATTAGGGTTCCGCAAAACACAAATTATTTCCTAAGAGTTCTGTGATCCTAAAAGTTTTTGTGCCTGTGCATATATAATATATTAATATACCTGTAATCTATATACACATTGCATAGTAGACATTACACTTGTCGATCTTCAATAATTTTACTATTTGTATTCAAATTTGTATGTTTTTTTCCAATTCATGTATGACAACATTTTTTTAGTAAGTTTTAACAAGACACACATACAAATTGGGAAACTTTGCTAATTAATTTGTTGTTAAAAATATCATGACATATTGAATTTAAATTATGGCTGTATTAAATTGAAAATGTAAAATTAAAAAGAAGTTTGAACACCCCCCAGTAGGTACATATTTATAAAGTACCTGGTTCAGAGGTTAAAGGGGCTGGAGACTGGAGCGTAGCATGAGTTATAAGGAGTAATATTCAGGCAATTCTTATGACACATGCATTTGGGCCGTGTCAACTTTGTGTGACTGCGTGAAATCCGTTGTCTGCCGAATGTCACCGACGAATGTAACTCGCTCAAGTCTCAAATATGCATACATGTAAATGAGCAGAGGAAAATGATATATATTTAATTAAATAGTTTTGTTTGCATAACTATACAAACTACATAAGTTGTAATAAATTGAAGTAATTGAATATACTTCCAGAAGTTCGATTGTAGGAAGTCTTGAAATAATGGATGAATGTATACGTTTTTAGACTAGACTTTTTAGGTATCTCTTTTTCCATTTAAAATCTATCATTTTCCAAAATAAATATATGCGTAATGCAATTATTTCACAGAATTTTAAAGATATTATCTTGATTCTAAGGTTCTTTAAAATTGAAAATTGAACTAAATAACCTAGATATTTTGTCAAAGAATTCATAAATATATCAAAAATGAAAATCAGACATTGCGAAGTACCTACTTACGTGTAGTCAGTGGCGTGGCGAAGTGAAATATTTTATCGGGCAATTCATTTTTTGAATAACCTACCACCCCTTAATTCTTACGCAGTACCCACTACCCATGACCCATGTGCCATACTATATACAACAAAAAAGTATCTATCCCTTTATTTTGAATGCTACCTACTAGGTATACTATTAGATAGCTTTTCTTAGCATAATTTTAACTATTGAAGTTATTATTCTTATTAAATAACAAATTAATTCAGATGATGTAGTCAGGTAGTCTTGTATAATAATATTTCTTACTAAATCCAGTACCCACCAAC